>OMNV01003295.1:13096-27665 GCA_900303265.1 Brotula barbata
GAGCGGCCGAACGCTCTGCAGTGCTTCAGCGCCCAGCAACAAGGAGCAGACGGCAACAAGGAGCAGACAGCAGCAGCAGCATTTCAATAAAGGAGCTGCTGAGTTCAAACGTCAAACATTCTGCCCACACTGACGAGGAGATAAATATTCTGCTCATCTCTCATTCCATACTCTCCACTACATACACTATATCTCTATTTATATCACAGAGTGATTCAATCGGGGCCTCCAAGAACGGCTGTGAGTGAAGAAATGTGATCAACCAGCTCCACTCATTCATTTATATGGCACTTTAAATGCAGTGGTTGAACCTGTAGAACGCGGAGGAGATGAAGACGACATCAAAGTCTTCCAAAGTCTTCCAACCGGCGGCGGCCATGTTTCCACACGCGCGTAGCAGAGCTGCCAGGAGCAGAGCGTAAACGTTTGCTTGACGTTGTGTTTAGAAAGCTTCAGCAGAGCAATACGGAGGAAAGAGACACACACACACACACACACACACTCAGACACCAAAATACAAAGAGCCGCATGAACGCAGGTGGGCGCCTCTGAAGGAGAGGATCTCAGACAAACACAAAACAGAGATGTCTCAAAGTGACGCAGAGGATGCGCTCAGGACCGACTGAACTATGACTCAGCACTGTACCTTCGCAGGAACCACACAGTTTTAGAAACCTTCATGTCACCGCGCTGTTTTTCTATTTTTAGGTTTCCTCAAACCTTTAGAAGAATGTCACGTCGCTGTTGATTTAGTAAACCTGTATAATATTATAATGAGTGTGAGTCGTGTGGTGTGTGTGTGTGTGTGTGTGTGTGTGTGTGTTGTACCGTCGCACTGAGGTGACGGGCAGTGGTCCTGGTCTCGAGGGGATCAGAGGCGGTGGAGAGCCGATGCCCATATCAGGAAGCTGAGTGAAGCGAAAACCCTGCAGGGGAATAAAAGAAGAACAACAGAAGAGAATAAAAGGAAAGTGAACGGACGTCCAGCTGTGGAGTCGGAGTTGCGGGATGAATTGTGGGGACACACGTGGACGTGGGAGAGACAGAAAAGAAGGGCTGACCGGTTTGGGCAGGCTGCACTGGTGCATGTCCTCGTAGCCGGCGGCGCTCCTCTGCCTGCCTCCACAGGGCTGGTTCATGGTCCCGGGGGCACTGGTCACCCCGTCGGTGTAGTGGCTGGTGTGGGACGGGTTGTAGGCGCTGTGGACGTGATGGTGGTGATGGCGGTGGCTGGCGGTGAGAGAGCAGAGCGCGACGAGTGAACACGTGTTTACGCAGAGATAAAAAACAGAAACGTCAGAATCCTTCCGGATGTATTTTTACTTGGTTGGAGGGGAGGGGGGGTCGTGGTCCGGAGGTGCTAGGCTGAAGGCGTTGCCTAGCAACATGTGCATCTGCGAGCGGACCTCGTCAATGGACGGCTGAGAGCTCAGTGTGGAGGAGTCGGAGCCACGGTGGGCCTTCACCCCCAAGCTGCCGTTTCCGGTCCCAGTAGATCCGCCGCCGTAGCCCAGAGAGCTAATTAGACGGTCCACGTTGGTCTCCTCAAAAGGTTCCGGTTCACCCTGTGGAGCAAAGGCACACACACACACACACACACACAGTGGTATCCATGTGCTATTTCGCGGGGTTTGCTGCATCCAGAGCTGCTAACTGGTGCCGTCTGAATACATTAACAGACTTTAATCACATTGTGATGCAGTTACTGCGGCACAGATCACAGGCAGCATGAAATGATCGATTCCCTGTCCTCTCCTCCCTTCCTTCTATGTCTCTGGATGTCCTTTTCCCCTGTCTCCCCCCTCTCATTTGTCATCTTAAAGTGAAGAAATCTCACATTCAATCTGTGAGATTTTGGTCGATTCACCCCTGACCCTCAGCCTTTTTCTTTACTCATTTATTTAAGGTTAATCTGAGGGCGATTAGTAATCCTGTCCACGTGAGCTCAGGGCATTAGGGTTGGAAAAAATGATGAAAGTGAGAATATAAGAGAGAGAGAGAGAGAGAGAGAGAGAGAGGGAGAGAGAGAGAGGCGCTCTCAGCAGATTATGTGAATATTCTGAGCGAGCTGCAGTGCTTTACTTTGCCACGAGCGTTCTGTGGCCTTATTTTGAAGTGGAAACCATCTTCATCACCACCGTGTGTGACTCACATTGTCAAAGTTGGGACCTGAGTTTCTACATTACAGAACCGATCACAAAATTCCTCCGGGCTCTTTTGGAAGTGCCAAAGAAGACTGCTCGGTGGAACGGCACAAAACAGCAGCGTCACTGCGTCTGTACTGTGTTTGATGCTGAATGAGTGAATTTAATCCGTATTAAAATAATGTTACGCTTCCAGTTACTCACATCGTAGCCGTTATTTCGGATGCCCCTCCTGGATCTCTCCCTCAGGACCAGCAGGTCCATCTCCGTCTCCACTGGACTGGGGCTGCTCAGAGACTGTCTGCTCCAATACGGTGGCTCCCTTGGGTGGGAGTACCTGCTGAGCACGGATGAAAACATCGTCACCGCCGTAATGAGTACAGACGCGTTGAGTCTCCAGGGGGTGTGGCAGAGAAATCACTTTCAGGGTGGGGACTACTTTGTCCCCCTTGGAGATCATGAATCCAAGCTAACAAAAATCACGTGTGGAGTTCCACAGGTGTCCATTATGGGGCCTCTTCAATTCAACACGTCCATGTCTTTAGTGTCCTACATCTGATTATGCTGATGACACAAATATTTAGTCCAGTTCTCACTTTAACTAACTAACTTGAACCTTTTTCATCTTTAATGTTTTCATTACTTCTCCTCTATTTTATCACCGTACATTTTCCTGTTTAATTGTTTTTTAAAATTCTTTGATCTGTAATTGTAATGTCTGGTTTATTACGTTCCAAATCACCTCGCCTGCATGATGTTTTGGTTTTATGGTTTCATAGCATTCCACCCTTAGCGCCTGATAGTTGGAGGCTGCAGCTCCAGGCGATGATCTGGAACCTCAGAGAAGCTGCGAATGTGGAATTCTAAAAACAAATTACTAATCGGAGGTTTAATTACTGACATGTAGCCGTTCGTGCTGACTTTTTATGCCCGACTTTTGCCCAAAACGCTACGGTGGTGCGCTCATTAATGCATGTGAAGATTTTTGAATGAGGTTGGATCATTTTTTAGTCTGGCACTGTTACGTTTCCTCTTCTGTTGCTGAACACACACCTCTTATGACACCCTGCAAAGGAGGCTCTCTTCTCCTCAGCCGTCATTGGCTCTTTGACCCCGTTGTCAAGCCGACCGTGCCTGGTCTCGCGGTGACTGTGACCGTGGCTGCCGCTCTCAGACAGTGAGAACTCTCCGTAGCCTTTTCTTCTGGCCTTCTGACGCAGTTTATTCCTGTAGTGCTCGATGTCTGACTTCTGCTTCAGCCCTCCGTGGTTTGCCTGAAATAGACACGGTACGGTGTAAAATAAGAAAGGTGTCATTTGTAACTGTCTTTTATTTACATATTTGTCTTACTTATATATATATATATATATATATATATGCTGTACGAGATCCACATCCATTTACCATACATACAATAATTCTGTGAAAATCTGATGATATATCTGGCAATGTGCACATATCAGGTTCAGATGAAACCCAAGGGGCAGTAGGGTTGGGAGGGCCCCTCTGTGGCATGGGGGTCATAATATTGCAGTGCAGGACCATATTTAACCACAATCAGGACTACAGTGGCGAGGCTACGTGGGTAATTCATAAACAACAGGGTGCAAGGTGAGCGTTAATGTCATTAAAAATTATGCAAGTATTAATTAGAGCAGGAGGAAACTGAGGCCCCCGGCTGGATCAATGTACGACAAGACAAACAAATACATTCAATGTTGGCTAAGATATTCATCAAATCAGTCGCACACATTGTCGCGCGCGTGTGTGTGTGTGTGTACTCTCACCTCCCCATTGAGGACCACAGAATCTTGGCTGTGTGAGGAGGAGGAAGGGTAGGAATACGTTGGCTGGGCTGTCATGGGTTTAATGGTGATGAGACGCAGAGAGCCTGAATGGTCTTCATAGGGGTCTGGGAGGAGGAAGAGGAGGAGGAGGATAGTTAAGGAGAGAGGAGAAGAATCAACACAAATTCCAACAATTCCTCTTTGAACCGAGGAAGGTGTATCTCCTGTGTGAGGAGTTTTGCAAATCCATCCAATCTTAACACGTTGGAGCATTGTGTTCTTGCCTGAAATGATTTCAGGACTTCTGTAAGACTGATGTGTGACGCAGATGAAGAGTCTCCCAAAGACTTTGACCTACATAACACTGTACAGCAACGAAGCAATGAAACTGTCACAAACTGCCAGCAAAGTGAAAAGAAGCCCGGCGTTATTAAAGCCATTTACAGGATTGATTGGACCTCAGAATAACAAACATTGCTGTTCTACTTAAAAAAACAAAATCACAGTCACCCCCCCTAAAATAAAATATTCCAAATATTCCACTGCCAAAACATTTACATTCATAACTAATGAACGAGGCTGGAAATGCAGTTTTCAAAAGCAGCATTTCATCAACTATGTACATGAAGGCTGAGCGAGCGCGAGAGAGAGGAGAGAGAGAGAGAGAGAGAGAGAGAGAGCATCACTGCCTTCCAAATGTAACAGAGATGTTGTCGTTGTCCTGCTTAGTACAGAACATGACAACACGGTTTGTCTTTATGTGACTGATTACTGCCGGGGAGAGCAGATGGATGCTATGAGGGCTGTATTGTGCTGTAGTGAGTCCACCATGACTCACTGCCTGACTGACATCATACGGCAGCCTGCCTCATTTACACAACAGTCTGCCGTGAGCTCGGCACCAAACCCACGCGCGCGGTCATGCGGGGCCGGAGCTCGGGCTCGGGTTAGGACGGGTGGCGGAGCAGGCGGAGAGGCCGTGGACCAGATTGGAAACCCCAAACACTGCAGGTAGATAACGTGGAGCTGAAGTTCAGTGAGCACTGTCAACACGGAGGTTTCCACTTCAAAGACCACGCGGTGCAGACAGACGACTGTATGACTTCGTTTGAAATGTCGGTGTGTGTATCCAGATGTGTTAACCGGAGAAGGAAAAAAAAAAATAATGACAGGTGTGAATGCACAAAGAAATACTGAAAAACTACTTGTAGCTTTTGGAAAAGAAGAAACAAAGAAATCATACAGGCGGTTAGTTGATGATCTGACATAATGATGCATAAAAGAATGTTTGACTTCTTTTGAATACCTCAAAACAAAAAGTTATATAAATAGTTGGCAGAAGCAGAATCTCATTTGGCAAAGAAACATTTTGTCGTTCATTCAATGCAAGGCAGTTCAACAGACGGAGACGGCTGCTCCAAGTCAGGACGGTGACCATATTGTCTGTTTTGTCCGTCTCAAAGCGACGGACAAATGAACGTTTCCATTATTTTCTACGATTATGTTGGAGTCTAATGAAGGAGAACAGTGCCAGCGTTTGACGAGAGGTCACGTGCAGGCAAGAGGTCAAATAAATCAAAGATCTAAACCCGAAGTCAGAACACAAGGTCACAGGAAGTGAGAACGAGGACGTCCAAGCAGTGATGGCACAGATGTCATTCATGTCTTTCCACAGCGAAGCCACAAGTCTGTCAAAGGTCAAAGTTTTCCTGCGTCTCCTCGATTTAATCTACACCGTGTGTCGGTTTCTTTTCCTTCCCCGTCCTTTCATTCATCCATTTGCTTGTGTAAACACTACAAATTAAGCAGATCACGATGAACAGATGCAAATTCCCAACGGTCTGGAATGTCATGAAACACAAGCATGTCCTCTGTGATGGCAGCACCGTTACACAGCCAATACGGAGGCTCCAACGCTGAGGAGGAGGAGGAGGAGGAGCCAAAAGAGAGACATCGGTTTTATTTTATTATTAGTACCTGGGAGAAGCGTGTGTATACTTTGTTGTGCTCGTGCAGCCGGGGAGAGAGGGAGGGAGAGAGAGAGAGAGAATGAAGCAGAACTTGATTCAAATTACCTGAACATCTGTGCTCGTTTATATCATCAGTGTTTGTGAACACCTGGCAAAAACGGGTGAATGCTGAAGTCCGTTTAAAGCACAAAACATACTCCGTTGTGTTGCACGTGTCTCAATAATAATAACAATAATAACTGTATTTATTTTTATTTATCAAGTTAGTGGGTTTACATGTGAGGCACATTACGTCACCAGTGTGTTTATATTCTCTCGTTCTCAGGTTTCCCTCACTCTCTCTCCCTGTGAGTTTGTGTGTGTGTTTGTGTGTGTGTGTGTGTGTGTGTGTGTGTGTGTGTGAGAGAGAGATTTTGGGTGGTCATTCACACGGTGTTTCTGCATTACAAAGGTCAGTGCAAAAAACTCTCTTCCTCTCTCACCCTACGGCCCCCACCCACTCTCCACTTTTAACCCTGCGTGCTCCCTTTGCTACCCTTCCATCGTTCTTTCCTCCTCCTCCTCCTCCTCCTCCTCCTCCTCACCGTTCGTACTCCTCTTGTGAAGCTCCTCCTTGCCGTTCTTGCTGCTGCTGCTCGTTGTCGTCCTGCGGGCCGAAGAGCTCTTGCTGGTGTTCAGCTTCCCGGAGCCGTTACTCGATACCGAGCCCTCCTCCTCGCTTGGCAACCGGCTGTAGTAACCATGGCAACAGAGAGGCAAGACACGGAGGGGAGAGGGATCCGTGAGACTTATGCACAAAAAGGTCATGACATATTCGATGCAACATTCATGGTCACAAAATAACAAGTTTAATTTGAAGTTTGTGTTCAAACTGCTTTACAAGCCGATGTGGATGATGGTGGTGTGTTAAAAATAAAAAATATATATATTTATACATAACACAAACAGAAACATATACAACGTAAAGAAAACAGATCAATTTTGACTGCCTTGGGCTGCTCCACAACCTGGGAGTTGTGTGTGTGTGTGCCTTACAAATTCCAGGCATGAAAATAACATACAGCACACAAACACGCACAGACACACACACAAACACACAAACACACACAGCCTCGAGGCATGTAAGCCAAAGACGTTACAGAGTGTGACAGGCTGGTCTACAGGTGGTGTGAGATCCACAGATCAGCACGAATGGACATAACAGAGCCACAGGCCAAACTAACACACGCACGCACGCACGCACACACACACACTCTTGTACACAAACTCAGACAGACAGCATGGGAGTCCTGAACATTACAGAGGAGCTCACAGGGCTCCGAGGTCAAATCAGAGGAGAAAATGAATCTCGTGTAACTGTGGAGCGGAGAGCTGCAGCCGTCTGCCTGTCCCTTCATTACAGGGACCATCATTTGGATCGCTCCTCACCCTGTGATATATATCTAAATAAATCACACCTTTTTGATTAGTGCCGCAGCAGTGGATGCACGTGTTTCACTCACGGTGCAGCACTGCACAGAGCCCCGAAATGAAAGGAACAACATGAAAATCTCTACGTCCCCTTTAATTCATCTTGGTGAACTGCTATTGTGCTATTAAACACACATTGTGCATACTTTTGAGGTGTTACACGTATTATCACGTTTCCTGTATCACCCGTTTTTGAAGATTTTTATTTCACATGACATTTTCTCCCGGTGAAGTGTCACTTTCCGTGAATCAATCACAGCGGCAGAACGGTTTACACCTATTTCTGTCTCTCACCCACTCAGTCTCATACCTCTCTTTCTCTCTCTCTCACACACACACACACACACACACAAACACACACATGCTCAGAGTCAGAAGGCAAATCTAAAGCTCTCAGCCTCATATTCTTTACATTCAAACGATCCATCAGTGAATGAATTGCGTTTGTTCCTAAAGTTTGAATTGTTTCAGCTTTAATAAACTCCTTAAAACAAACAAAAATACCACATTGTTCCGATTGTATGGAGATAACGTTGACTTCCATTGGTATGATGTGGAAACTAGAAAACCACCAGGATCAATTTTGGACCGCTGCGATTCTCCAGTTTTGCAGGGTGGATGTCAGGGAATGATGACAGTAAATGATGTCATCCTGTCAATGTTTACAGTCAGAATGTGACGAGATCACAAGGATCATGTTAACGAGCTGCAACACACTAAAGAGACGCGTGTTGTGCTGCTTCGTCTTATGTAAAACTATGATAAAAACAGTAACAGCCGTTGGTTAATGAGGGACACGGTTACGTGATGCAATTTCCCCTTGATGATCCGTTACATCTGGTGCTGTGCCGTGCCGTGTGAAGTACCCCCCACCGGGGTTCGGAAGTTCTTTCTTCTGCTGTACTTTTGCTCTTCCGGCCTTTTACACTATCATCACTGTTCAACTAAATGGCTCCCTGTGGCATGGTTACAGCCTGGGTTATAAATAAATGTTTCTATCATCATGGAGAAGCGGAGCAGAGCAGAGCGAATCCTACCTCCATTCATTTTTTGTTTTCTGGTCTCTGACCTGTGTTTGTCTGAATTTGCAATTCTGTGGAGGAGGAATGATGCACTTCTGAGTCCAACTTTTTCTTAAAGAAGCTTGTCACTGCTGAACATGAGGTTGTGTGTGCGTGTGGGCGGGTGTGTGGGTGCAGCTTCAGAACACGGAAAAATCTCGGAGGACAAAAGAACAAGTTGATTATTTCTTGTTGTTTTTTTCATTTCCTGTCTTATCCATACTTCATTTACTTATTTACTCCTAACTTTTTTCTTTGCCAAATTTCCCATAGTGATAGCACCGAGCCAATAAGTGCGTCTCGCAGCTTTAGAAACGATGACGTCATTAGGAATTCAGAGTAAACTTTGTATTTTCAGCACTTCAAACCCCCAGAAATTTGCTACATCTCAATGATCTGGATACAAATACAATCATTTTCTCTTCCTCCCTGACATGTTAACTGTGGAATTACAGTGAGATCCGTGTCAAGCTGCTTCCAGTCCGCACTGCTTAGTGCTGCTTAACACTGAGATTCACGAACAAACACTGATGTCTGTCCCCGTTTGTTGCTGGTTTGGTTCACTGGCAAAGACAGATGCACAACAAGTACAGCTCACACCAAAATCACCAGCTAAAGTTCTGTGAATCTGCTCATCACATTTCCACGGTATAAAAAATATAAACCAATCTTTACAGTTACTAGGGCCTCCACATGTTATGCATGCAAAAAAATCACAAACCTGTAAAACAAAATGTAACTATTTGATAAAACCACCACCAAATCCAATGATAAAAGCAAACTAGCACGTATTTTAGCCGAGTCAGCCACTTTTATCTCCTCACCCTCCTTTGTGGATGTCAGCCGACGGAGGCCTCTTATTGGCTGTCCCATCCTGGTGGACCTTCCTATCCAGTGATAATGAAAGCGGGGCATCTCGAACGGGCAGACCCAGCACCAGCGTCTCCTTGGTAACCGAGGTGGTCTCATCCCCAGTCCGGCCCATGTGCTTCTTGGCGTAATCAAAACCTTGGACAGGCTGAAGGGGAAAACAACAACAACAACACACACCAGGAGTCACAAACCACATCTGGGTCACACACACACACACACACACTTACAGCTTTTGGATCAATCCATTCACGCCAAACGGACAGTCCCGAAGATTCATCTTTCCCCGGTCCATCACCGAGTCACTAAGACGGGTTGTGTTGTGTTTCTCGTTTTCAGGAACTGGGACGTTGTCGTTTCAGTTTGTCTGTCTGTCAGATTGATCGACCAAAAGCAACCTGACCCAAAATGTCTTCACTTCATTTTGTGTTGAGCAGCACACAGAAGCAGCACATGCAGGGACAGATAAAAATCAATAGAAGATGGAGAAATATTTCAGTGGGAATGTTCCCATCTAAAGTCAGCTTAAGAAACTGCAATAAAAAGAGTAAAACCGCTGCACTCCGCAAAAAAAAATCTTAATATGTACACCGAGATAAAAGGAGAAACCACGGGAGAGAGAGAGAGAGAGAGAGAGAGAAAGAGAGAAAGAGAGAGAGTGTCTCCAAGACGCCCGCGGATAGTAAATGTCATCCTGTTCTCCTCTCAAGGACACCATCTCCCCTTTTAATTCTGTTCCTTGATGCCCCGCCCCTTCACCCTCTCCGTTAAAGCCTTACCGTACTTCTCCTGTATTATTTATGTATTTATGTACTGCATTATTTCAGAGGAACCTGGACATTTTGCCACATGCTGCATGTTCTTCGCTGCGATCACGCTGCCTCAGTAAAGTCAGCTCACGTGTGTAAACCGAGACTCGTTTCAACATCCAAACACTTTTCACCTCGGAGGGAAAAGAACACAAACTCTGTTTCTGCCACACACACGGAGATACGTGGTGCGTTTGATGAAGCATGCGGTACTCTAGCAAGGCCGTTAACAATTCATCCGGTCTCACACACCACCGTGCCATCAGCTAGCTCCAACGCACGTGGACATGTCAGAGAAACGGATACGTTCAGACACACACACACGCGTCAGACAGCCAGAGACGGCACAGGCCATCTCACCGTGGCATGGATATATGGATTGTGCGTGTGTTTGCAGACATGTTCTCCCCGCTGAAGCGATGTATGGTGACAGTTGGGACGCTGTCGTGTTAAAGATGTATGGTCCGTGCAAACATTCATTTGTGCAGCTCACAGGTTCAGGCCTGTGTGTGTGTGTGTGTGTGTGTGTGTGTGTGTGAGTGGAGGGAGACAAATGTTGATTTAAATGGGCTGTTCCAAATATATCCTGCCAGCAATATGCATTAGGCCTATGGATTATTGAGAGGAAAACATATATGCAGGGTTGTGACCTGATGCATGCGTCATTCTGCATTTTACAGGTCCACATGTGGCGTTCACTGTTTCATTGGGATGGGCTGTGATGCACAGAGAGACGATGTGACAGAGCTCAGGGGTGTTCTGCATAACCTTGACACTGCTTTTCACGACTGTCATATACAAACTCTGTCTCTCTCTGTCCCTCTCTCTCTGTCTCTCTGTCTCTCTCTCTCTCTGTCTCTCTGTCTCTCTCTCTCTCTGTCTCTCTCTCCTGACAGTGTGCTGACTTAATAAATGGCCACCTTTCATCTCGTGCGCACGGCTTGGTGTAATGAAGACTTTGACTGCGGACGGAGCTGCGGCTGGGCTCAGCCTGTCAGAGACGGATGGCGGTTTGGCCCACATCCGTGTCGAACGATGACAGAGGAAAAATGAGTTGAGATGTCAGAGAGAGGCGGTGACAACGACAAAGGGAGAGCGTTCAGAGAAGACCATCTCTTGTACTCAAAGATGTCACATGAAGTGACAGCGAGCGCGACCCTCCCTGCACTGCAGAATCTGCCACCCTTATTTCCCTGTCTTGCGCTATCCAAAAGAATCCAGCACCGTCTCTTGTCTAATTTTAACTCACAGCAACAGCCAACAGCAGCTAGATGAAGTACAACAGATGGACGAGATGCTCTCTTCCCCCCTGTGGCCATATTGATTTAAATTCATCTCTAGTAGGGCGGCTGGTGGAAGCGTGCTGTAGAGACGCGTGAAAAACATCCCAGAAGCTGATACCTTTAAAAAGAGGCAGGAAAATACAATGCACGGCAGACTGGGGCGAACAGCAGCTGATCGTGATGCTCTGCTGCTTATAGATTAGAAAGGTACGCAGCGTTTCTAAGAGCAGGTGGCAAATGATGCAGCAAAATGCAAAAACCCTTTCAATGGCCACGGCTGCATTTTCCTTGGAGAAAAGCACTAAAAAACGACAAACGTGTGACTTGTGCTTTTGCTGGCTTTTTCCCCGTTGTTCCCTACGTGAAAGCAGGCTGTGTGAGCTTTGACAGAGGGATTTCCAAGATGATTCCTGCTGTTCACACTGACAAATTGATTTACTAAGATGGACTGCAGGAACTCCATTTAATGCTTAAACACACACACATGCACGCCGAATATAAACCAGGGTGATTGATTTCAAGCTTTAGGTCGTCAACGGCAACTGATAGCTGAGTGGGTTTGATTTACATGTTACACACACACACACACAGAGGAAGTGTATAACTGAGCAAAATCAGTGAGATACTGCAGTCCTATGTCAGTTCGGTGCCTTAATGTTTGCATATTTAACCTCTCATCAGGGAGTCATCTTCATTCGTTTCATGGTCTGACACCTCTAAAATCAGCGACAGTAGATTGAGGTCCACAACCGAATCAAAATCTGCAGTCTGAGGACGTCGACTATCAAATATGTCCATTTTCTCCAACTTTACCGAGGACATTTCTTCAGTTTCTCAGAGTTCTATTTGCGTTGCCCTGTTTTGCAAAAAAATACAACAAAGCAGCTTTCAGGTGTGTGTGACTTAGGTGTAAAATAATAAAAAATACAAAATAAAAATACACTTATATACGTCTGTTAGCGTATAGTGAAGTCTATACATTCAACTTGAGTAAAAATGGAATCAGAAATCAGAAAACACGTCTGAGTGAAAGTCATTTGGATGCTGAGATTAATTTGACTCGTCAAATCAAATGTATTTTTTGGATAATAACTGTACTTGAAAATTTCTGGTCCTCATAGTGGCACAGCTCCGTTTTGTTGTTGTCACATTCTGAGTGTGAGTGCTGCCCAATAATAAAGGGATTTTATGAGGTGGTTGGTTTCTGACAAACAACTTAATCAACTCAAAGTGTTTTTCCAAAACCCTATGTGAAATATTGATCGAACCCCACCACGGGCACACAACACTGAGCATCGCAATAACAAATGTCACCCCATGGTACACTTCTGGTATTCCGAGTCCTTTCATAAAACCAAACATGCGCATCATTAAACATTTACTACGGATTGTAAAACTTAACAAAAAATTGGGACTTAAAAATGAAATGATAAATGTAGACAATATACACGGATACAGCAGAGTAAGATAAAAGCTGGGACTGCATGGATGGACATAAGCCTGTGATCATCTTCATCACTTCCTCTTGATCGTCATCTCTCAGACTGCCACGTCCACAGCTCGTTGACTGTCGACGACGACATCGCGCGTCAGAAAAATGCGTTGCGGATTGAAATTGCGTCTGAATCGGCTTAATAGCGGCGCGTACGAGTTTTCCATCAGCTTCAAACACACCATTTGTAAATCAGAATAAACCCACACGCTGTCCATAAATCCAAGATAACGCAAACAAAATCCACTCACATCAGGTGGAGGTTGACTTTCAAATAAATGAAGAAGACACAAATTTGTCTTTGCAAAGGGAGGATTTCCAATAAACATCGTTGAATCAATGAACAATCAACTATATTAATGTATTTATTTTAAATTTCCCTCCAGATACGAGGCATTTAAGGGCAGATTACACACACGTAATCATCTTTTATTTTCGAGTAGACAATGGAACATCTTTTTTAATATGTGTTAAAATCGCCAGACTGTCACCTGCCCGACCCCTCCCTCCGTGTTCTCTCTATCCTTCCCCCCACCTCACTTTGCCTCGATACCTCATGAGGGACGAGGACAGGAAAAGCTGGACAAAAATAACCCACAAATCAGCTGACATGCTGCACCACGGCAACAGCATCCACGGCGAGGCCTCTGCGCTGCAAAGTAGATTTAAAGCTGTTTTACCAGATTGCATCTGTCGCTCTGCTGGGGGTCCGGCCATGATAATCTATCAGAACAATCCAGAGGAGAACACGTAAAAATAGACCTGGGGTGGGGGTCCGTGGAGGACTCAGTTCAGCCTCAGTGGGGTGAGAGCGGCTTTATATGAGACGAAGCGGCCTATAGGAGTCTGAGCTGATGACAGACGCTTTAGTCACTTAAATAGATGCAACAAAGTAAAAATAGATGGGTTCGGTTCACAGGAGTGGAGCTTTACTTCCACTATTCCTGTTTATGAGGCCTACGTAAAAAAGGGGATAAAAAACGAGCTCATTTGCCCGTTTTTATAAGCCGTCACCACCATGTTCACCCAGTCGATCGACTCAAACGCAAACGACTTAAAGTTTAAGGAACGTGCTAAAACCTGCCTCTCTTCCAGAGCCCGAGAGGATGTTCAGATAAGTCACGTCCACAACACAGCGTGCATGCAGCAGTCTACCCAGCAACAACGACAGGAAGCACACAGCAAACCAACAGCCAGGCAGCGAGAAAGCCAGCTTTGATTTTTATCAAGCAAATTGACATTTATCGGTCAGGTAGCAAGCAAACGAGGAACTCAGTCAGACAAAATAGACACCAGTCAGCCAGCAGATAGACCACCAAAGCAGTGACTCGGATACCTGATGGTGGTAACTGCCCTCTCTTCGATACGACGTCTACACAAGGAGAAAGTTAAAGGGACACGGTGAGGAAAGAATAGAACCAAATAGAAAAGAATAAAACAAAAGAAATCAAATAAACAGTGAATACAGGTGAACACCATGTTGGGCCTCATTCATCAACCGTGTGTATGTTTTTGTATCATATTCTGTATGTAAAACAGGATGCAGTTACACACTCATGGTTGGAATACAAAATACAGAAATTAAGTGAAAAATCTATTTTTATTATACCTGTAAGCATCTTGTATTTCTCTTCAAAAAGCTACTACATTGGTGATGAGTCACTGTTGTGGCTCGGTGATTCT
>OMNV01003295.1:27685-41055 GCA_900303265.1 Brotula barbata
TTCATTCATTAAGACTTTTAAAGGCAATATTTCTTACATTCTGATCATGTTTTTTCTCTAAAGTAACCTCTAAATAAGCCTACAAATACACAACTGCAGTACCAAAATGTTTGTCTGCCTTCTGATACGCAGAAAATGTATGAAGAAAACAAGCAAATTCTGATGAATGAGGCCCACTGTGTACAAATTGGTGCAGGGGGACAGAAATGTTGCCGTTATTTGTGTCACAGACTGTACATAAAACCTGTAAACAGGTCAAACAGTCAGTCTGCAGGTTATGAAAGATTACACTCAGTTGTTCCGATTTTTTGCTCCACTATATGGAGACTGGAGTGAATTTGAAACGTTGATGAGAACCAGTGAGGTTTTTAGTGCGATGCCAATTTTAGAAAGGACATTTTTGGACTCAGAGGGAGGAGGAAAAATAAGGAGGTAGGAAGGTATAGGAATATGAGGAAAATATGAGCAATATCAACAAAAACAACAAAGCATGCAGTAGAAAGATTAGTAAACGAAAAATAGCCGATGGTTTTTCAACGAGGGGGAGGATCTCACCTTGGAGCGAGTTTTGAAGTTCCTGAAGGCTCCCGTTTTGAAGATGACCCTGTTCCTCTTACACAGGATGAAGGCCACCATGCCGATCACCACCATCAACAAGAAGAGGGGGGTGAGAACGGCCATAATCCACAGGTTACTGGGCGGAGTCTTTACCACAGCTGCACACACACACACACACACACACACATCAGTCAGCCTGGAGACATTCTTTAGACTTTGCATCACAAGCAAAGAAAGCGTCCTTTAACATGCGGCGGATTATGGAAATTCATGGAAATTTATGGAAAATCCAAACGCTACAGAATATGACGGTGAGCTGTGACGCCTGACGGATGAGGGGCCACTGTGAATCTATCTATGGAAAATCATATTTACCAATAAATACAATAAAGTCCAAGATGCTGAGATGGAAAATGAGTGAATATATTCGATTTAGTCCTTAACAGGGGCTGAAGTGTGACGTACTGGCACTTTATTCACAAAACTTCTATGTCTCCTCTATAATATTTATCCGATGACTATGTTATTTTGAAGATTCCTACTCTTTATTTCCTTTCCCCTTCCTTTCCTTTCCTTCCATTCCTCGAAAACAGAAAATTACAGTATAATCTAATGAGATTATAACGAGCGCCTTACGTTCAGCTTGCACTTGTACAAAGAATCCCAGAGTCAGCGCCATGGTCTGTGAGTCCAGACTGCTGAGGGTTTTGGCGGCGGTGGTGCCGGTGATGGGCGCTCCGTTCAGCTGGACGTAATAGGTCATCTCTGCTGGGTTCTTGGGGCCGGGCAGTCGACGCATGCTCACCATCTGTGACAGCGGCAAACAAGGACTCTAAAACTAGAACGGGTTCAACCAGGAGCTTTAAAGGCTCACAGCAATCAATAATGAATACATTTATTTGATTACAGGTTGTTTATGTGGAGTATTTGGAGAGTCCAGCGGGTGCGGGGTCTCCCAGTAGGGTTGCTCCTCATGTTTACAAGCCTGATTGAATCCATTTACATTGAGTAAACTAGGTCTGTTACCCACGGGATGAGGAAAGCAAACTTAATCTACATTTGAACGCTCCACGTTCTGTAAGTGCCAGTTTTGTTTCCAAATTTCTTATCAATATAATCCTAGTCTCCTTTTATCTTTGATGTGCCACCACCGACAGATTAAAACTACCTCTTTGATAGTATTAAAGCATTTTGCTGCGAGATATCTGCAGAGGGAGACACAAGAAGTGAGTCACCGGATATTTCCTTTCATCGCACATCAAAACCCTTTTTGGATTTTGCACATCACATCACACGGCCTAATCAAGTCTGGTAATCTCATATGTGTGATGATTTTTCCCGTAACTCACACCCCTCTTGGTGTGTGAGTGTGTGTGTGTGTCTGTGCGTGCTCCTCCTTCTGCCTCTGCAGCCATAAAACTTGTCATCTGTGACTTCCCAGAAAGCCTCGAGGGTGCGTAAAGGCACGAAGCCTGAGACGAGTCAATTGTTGTCTCGATTTCCACCATTTAGAAGCCACAAACAGCCAAAACACACACACACACACACATTTGTGCTTCTATCAACAGTGTACCGGGCCTTCTTTTTTGTTTTTTATCACACCTGAAGAGAGGAGTACATTTATGGGGACATTTGTCACTTTTTTCTCACAAATGACTGATTTTCCTTCCATTGCCCTAATAATCGGCTGTAGGTGATCAGTTCTGAGAGGAAGGAGGACCGTGCACGAGGCCGTATGACCTCTGCTCCATTCTCATGTTTGGCCGTCTCAAGGCAGCGTATCTTTTTTCACAGGATGATACCGGCTTGTCTGCGTGTACAGTATGAGCTCCCACAGCGCCTCATTAATTTCACCTCGATTATCCACTGATGCTTAAAAAATGATAGTGCCGACTGAGTGGCTGAGTGGCTTAGTCATTCAGTCCTCGCTGCACGTCCACGGACAGATGCTGAAAACGTCTGTAACTTTAATCCAGCCTCGTTTGTCACTGATAGACGCGGTGGCTCCATGAATCTCAGGGTGAATCACATGACTACACTGGAATGTGATGTCGGGTTCCTGTGGTCCCTGAGATCAGCTATGGATTATCACTCTAAATACAGATTTTCACTGGATATATAGTTACAGTTTCACCTCTGGAAACATTTGAATGAATTTACGGCACAAAATTCACAGTCTCGTTTTTACACTGAAAGTCCACAGAAGAAGATATATAATGTTGTTTGATGCTGACGGACTGAGCTCAGTAGAACGTGATTTATGTGGGTGGAGTCAAAGATCTCCCTCCCTCTCTCTCTCTCTCTCTCTCTCTCTCTCTCAGGCCAAATGAGCCTTGTGTGTGAGGACCTGTGCTATACATGATTAAATGTGTTTTGTCTGTTGTCCCTCCTATCAGCCTTTTCTGTCCAGGTACCTGCACGGTGTAGCCCCCCACAGTGGTGGCCCGGCGGGATCGTGCCGCTCGGGTGCCGTGCCTCCCGGCCACCAGGAAAAGCTCAGCCAGTCTCTGCTCCATCATGCTGGCAAAGCTCTGGTAGTTAGTCTCCAGGGAGGCGCTGTCCACATCCTGGATGACTGCGTGGAGAAAGGAGAGAGAGCAACGACAAGAAATTCACATCATGTTGGAGGGAATGAAAAGAAAGAGACAGAAGGGGAGGGAGGGAGAGAGAGAGAGAGAGAGAGAGGACGTCCCACATTACGGAGGACTGGATAAATCGTCCCTTCCTTTTTAAAGCTACTCATCCAGAAACTTCTATTACAGCTCCACTGACACACAGCTCACACACTGCTCACTCTGTTTTCACACACACACACACACACACACACGCATGCACGCGCACACTCACGCTCGCGTAAGCACACACTGCTGCTTACATCAATCGTACTCCAGAGGGTCTCCTGGACTGGAGGCAACAATTGAGATGGAGCCATGACAGATTACACACATGCACACACACACACACACACACTGTGGGAGCACCAAGACATTTAACTCTGTCTTGATTTCCACAGATCACCCATAGTACTTCTATGTGTGTATGTGTGTGTGTGTGTGTGTGTGAGTGTGACTTGCCTGTGATCACCCAGTAGTTCTTGGTGGCTGCTGACGTGTTGAGGTTGTGGTATTCGAGGGCTGGAGAGAGGAGAGAGAAAGTTGAAGGTGTTGTCTGATTTGGGCCTGATGTACCACCACTGATAATTGGATATTAGGAGCCATCAGTTTCAATTTATCTGTTCTGGAGCCAAGTCTACTGTACTCCTGGTGTTTGCAGCGTAAGAAATTAAAATCATAAAGCAGAGATGCTTCAAAGGTTCATAGTGAACATATTTTTTTTCCCACTTGCCTCTTCTGAATGGTTGAAAACAAACACAAGGTCTAAAAAGGGGAAAAACAAAAGGAATGTTTACATATGTGAGGTGCTAAATTATTGACTGAATATCAACACGCAGCATTGTTCCTGCGTTCCACATTCTCCATTGTAACTGTGGAGCTTCAGGCCCACAGTTTGTGGTGTAAACAAAGGTTGCGTTTGCGCTTCTCCTGTTTGGATGTTTAGAATAATCACAGTTCAAATGACAAAATCCAGAGACTCCGGAGGATTAGACATTAATTACGTTAAGATTCAATTAACCTCATTCAGAGCGTTTGGGGAGCGTTTTGCCTGAAAACAGTCCCAGCTGTAAATGATGATGTGTAAATAAAGTGTGATTAAACCCTCCTCGTCGGTTTCTTCATCCAGCCCTCCTGCCCTCCTGTCTCTCAGCATCCTCTACCCTTCTGAACGCTCCCGTACCCTATCTGTCTGTCTGCACGTCTAGTCAGAACTCCTATTTATCCCATCGACCTCTTTTCGTGTCCTGTTCATCTGTTAACTTCTCTCTCTTTCCCATCTGCCTGTTACACCATCTGTCTGCACGGAACTCGTCCAACCTGGCCGTGTGCCGACTTGTTAATAGCTCGAGTCAATGGCGCTGCGGCCGATAGGAGCCTTTTTTCCCCAGCGCTCGGCTCTGGCTGCCTCCTCCCGCCTCCCTGATGAGATTATACGTGACCACATCTGCATTAACAGGTCTGACTGCATGAGGCCGTCTACAATACGCTCCGATGTTATGGTTCAGCATCGTTTCTTTTAGGGCGTAAGGCGCTCATGTGGTAATTTCACACAAGAATGGCTTGAAAATGTCGTGACACAGTTGATTAAAAAAGGAAAAAGATGAACGACGTGAGTGACAGGATTACCAGAAAGAGCGTTCAATAATCACAGGAGACCTTTTTCATGAACACACACTTCAGTGTCAAGACCGACACACAGTTGAAAGCGTCTATATTTTCTCTTACTCGGTTGTCCTTGTAAAATCTGTCACGTATTTAACAGCAGAAACGACATGCAGATGCAGGAGTTGACGCAAGGTATGAATGCGGACAGAAAGAAATCATCCTGATAGAAACGGACGAGGAAAGCAAAGTTTGATGCCAAGTGTGTTTGGAGGCGACCACGTGAAGTGAAATGTGTTGAGAGCACACCCAAATAGATACTAATCTAATCTCAGAGGGCTAAAATTAGCTCGTTCGGGGGACATGGCCAACAGATTGCCTATGGCATAATTCAGACGACAGAGGCTGGACAGCTGTTTGCCCTCTAAAATCTCACAGATGGCATTAGAGGCCTGGCCGGCGCAATACTAAAGACACTGCTCACGGATCTGATGTTACATCTTTACAGCTGCAGCAAAATCAAACAAACCCCGTCGAGGAAAACGGTGCAATGGTTAGTGTTTGCTGATGTCTTGAAATATCATTGGACGCTCTAAAGGCCTTTTGAAATTTGCCAGAACTGCGTGAAGGAACATAAAAGAATGACAGAATACAGCACAGAGAGTAACTGACAGGCAATAACAGTAAGAGGGCAGCAATTTGGAATAGACAACCATTCTGCTTTTATTTTACAATGAAAATAACTTATAATAAAAGTTTTATGTGGTAGCCCTTCATAGATTTTATATGGTGTCTTACAGAGCTGTACAATCCTTAAATTTGAAGTTTACTTCTTATAAAGTCTTTTTCACTGCACTCTCTCCTCTTGTTGTATAATGGAAACGTGTCTCCCCGTCTTGCCCCGTGTTGCCCTTTATCGCACTACGCAGCGGCCAATGGCAAAAATGTGTTCCTTTGAAAACATGAAAAACGTCTCTTTTCAAGATTTCCTCTTCCTTCTCTTCTATCGAACACATAAAAGCAGCAATGCGAGCACAGTCAGCATCCAAGCCCTGTCTTCAAGTCAAACTTAGCCTAATTGTAACACTAAAGCTATTTGTGGGGAGAAATATGGCTCCCCCATGCTTTCCTTGTGTTTCAGTGCCTTTAGATTTATTGCCGCTGCAGCGTTTTGTGCAAGACGTACATCAGCATGTTATAGCCTAAAAAGGCCTTTAGTTTACATTTCTTGGGACCAACAGAGAAAATTGAGCCTCAAACAAATCTAAAATGCAAATTCTGTGTTTGTAGAGCGATCACCAAAATGTTAATGAACGCTGAGTATTGGCGAGAGCATCCATCCTTTTTGCCAGAGCACTGACGAAGGACAGCTTAATGTCAACCCAGTAGAATGTCAACAGCAGTCCTGTTTTGGGCTGACGTACCTCAGCATTCCGAAATGTCAGTTTGAATGGCAGCTGTGGATATTTTTGATAATGTTATTGAAAAAAAAAGTGCATCATGTGAAAAGGTTTATCAAGTGATGGATGTACAGTTCGTAACTCTTTGCTGGCTGTAATTCTTCAAGAAGAAAAAAAAAAAAATCACTCCATCACCGATCAGTTTTAGTCATTTCAGCAGTGAAAATGTCAAACCTTCATTCGTTCCTTCCTGTCAAATGTGACCACTCCCTGCTTCACATTACATCCTCGAACTATTTATAATTCATTCTCTCACTTTTGCTCTGGTCTGAGTGTGTGAGTCTGAACGAGGCTGTGTTGTGACCATGATCCGGATCTGCCAGTCATGGCCAGGGCAGTGGATCGCTCAGAGGAGACAGTGCCCTCCATTGTCAGTGACGAGGTACTGACCGGGTGTGGGACAGAAAATATTCCAAAATCCTACTAGGGAACAATAAAACAAAAAGCCAAAGTCGTGGAAGTAGTTCAGAAACCCAAAAAGAGACAACGGGAGCACATGAATACCTTTGAACCTGAGCTCTCAGAGTGCGCTTGGGTTACTTACGCTCAGCTATGATCATAGGTGGGTAGAACAGGAAGTAGCCCACCAGTTCTGCGGTCAGCTGGTTGAGGAGGCCGCTGGAGATGGTCCCGTTAAGAACCACGTCCTGGTTTTTCACCACGTACACCAAAGTGACAGAGGGTGAACCTCTTTCCTGGGACACACTCTGGATCTGAGGACAAGTTCAAAAATGGACTCCAGCTTCAGCGCTGCAGTGAACATACATAATTCACACATTCATACAGAAATATCTCACGGTATCATCCCAAATGACGGCGCGGCTCATGAAGAATGCATTCCGCAGCTCCACACACAGTATGACACTCCGAGAGAACAATGTTTTTGGTCTATAATAAGACCTGTGTGTGGGTCTGAGAATCATGCCACTGACTCACCGTAGTATAGTAGAGGAAATGAGACACAAGGAATTCCCATCATATGTGTAAATATTTCAAAGGATGAATAATGAATGGCCTTTATATCCGTGTGCTGGGCCCGCGGAGACTGCTCTGACTATCAGGTCTGTGCGTGTATACGTTACAGCCACGAGAGTGCACTGAGAGCCAGACACAGCCAGAAACCCACAGAGAAAAAGAGAAATGAAGGAAAAGACTCAAGGAACGACAGAAAACATGATGGGGTGAGAGCCCGTCCACGTCTGGGCTTTGACTGGCTCTGCTTCCCTCTACAGTCACTTCCTCTTTAAGGTTAATAACAAGGCTCGACATTTGTGACCTTCAATTGAAACAAGAAGGGCCTCAAAACAACAAGAAGGTCTCATGGCTGTGCCGAGGCAGAGCAAGTCTAAATTCATTTTCATCGGAACAAAATGTGAGCTTTTCCCAGAATGCTGCTAAAAGCTGATAAAATTCAAGCGAACGTGAAAAAACAACCTCCTGTGTATTTCTTTACATAAAAGAACAACAGCAGCATTACCATTTTCTGCACCTTCGCGTTTATGCCTTCGTGTTTTGGTTGTTCGGCGGTGTCCCCGAGAAGCGGACACACACAAACGATAACGTAGCCTCACTGCATTTTAAAGTACTTGCATTCTGTGGGTTAAACGCCGATTAGTATGCCACTAATGTTGGTGTTCGTAGCAAATTGTATTTACATTTCAGCATCTTTCATCACCAGCTTGTAAAAAAACTGTCCAGAATTTCGTTTGAAGCCTCATTATTCCCATAACCCTAATTAACATTCCACATTTACATATGACACATTTTCCCGTCAGCGGTTTGCTCTAAATATAGCCGCCACAGTCCCACGTTACACGGTACCTCCACGGTGAGCCCGTTGTACGTCTCCAACACTTTGTCCTGCGCTTCGTCAAACGCGTTCACCAGCCTCTGCTCCAACATCTGGACGAAGCTGCACGAGTAGATGTTGTCTGTGGGGCCGACAAACCTCAGCACTGTGGGAAATGACGGAAAAATTGTACTGAGAAGCGACAAATGGAAATGGGAACGGTTGAAACACACGAGACTGTTTTCACTCAGTGTGCACAGCAGGGCTTTAGCAAGTAGGAGTAAAAATCTATCTGCTTTTTGCATATTACAGTATTGGAATCTCTGCAAAATACAGACCTGTGTGTGTGTGTGTGTGCGTGTGTGTGTGTGTGTGTGTTTGTGTGTGTCGCCTTTATGGGCAGACAGAGGATAAGAGAAATGAATTATTTAACTCTGTCTGTACACTCGACAGCTTTGTCAGATTCTATTTGGGATCTGAGCTCTTTTTGTACACCGGGGTGCAGTGCTGCAGATGGATGTTATCCGTGTGAACGATAAACCTGAGAAAGGAAAGAGGATTATCTTCATTATGTAGAATGAGCTCAACTAAAAAAAAAAAATTAAAAAAAAAAAAAGTTGTTTTCTATCAGCACCAGATGAATCTCCACACCAGGGGATAAAAAAATATTGAGTCCATCAGCAGATTATGGTGGATGTTATTAATGACGTCTGCGTCCTTTTACTGCAGTCTCTCTCTATTGTCTCACTGCGTACGTTCTTGTCTCATTTTACAACCTCTGAAAGGACGACGGGATGAGAGGCGGAACAATATTATGACCTAAATTCAACGGCAACGGTGCTTTTGAGCACAAAAAAGGCAAAAAGGACTCAAGCTCATTCCCCACCATCGTGGTTGGAGCGGTTACGTTAAATATGCATTCTGGGGCAATTATTGTTAATGTGAAAAAAATAAATGCAATCATTAACCTAATCCAAGAATTTGAACGTCAGCGTTCTGTAATGTTAAACTTGCACAAGACAAGAGAAAATAAATGGAAATAAAATGACTTTGGTGCATTCAGACAATAGAACAGTGTAGGAAGAAATGGGTGCGCCAATATTTTGGAAATGATCAGAGAAATTTTATCCACAATGCCAAAATAAAAAGCACAAATACAAATGGCTGATTCATGCCATTATTTGCTGTGTTTAGATAGAAACAGACAGTCCAGCCTTTCTAGCTTGGATGAATCAGCAACCTAATTATATCTTAATATGTTAGGCTGAATCCTGTACAAAAAAGGTTGCTTTATTACATTGATATGCAAATCTAGACGGCACACTGGATGCTTTCAGACAGTAAGCTTGTCTGCCTCTGGGTCAAAATAGTATCAAAATTCACAATCGGTCTTGTAAATTGGCAGCAGAAAATCATTTAAACTCTAATCCTGCTTGTAACAGGTGAAAATGTAGCGTTGCCTCAGAGGTTTGAACCCTTAATGTGAAAGATAGGGAGCAGGACTGCAATATGCATTATAATTACTCCATGCAGTACAATATTACCAAATTAAAATGGAAGGAACACAAATCTAAATATGTCACGTTTACATATTTGATCATTTCAGGTTTGTTCCCAGAAGGCTTCATTCGTATGAGTGTGCACAGAAATATGATTTTCTTGTGATGCTTCACGTTATGGCATCACATTTTTCGAAAAATTTCACTGCAGAAACCATGCAACAGCTACCACAACTGAGAGGAGGATGAGTGAGGATGAGAGCGAGCAGAGAGGAAAGAGTACAGAGAGGGAGGGAGACACAGGGGAAGAGGAGCCGAGACAAAATTAGAAAATTCTGATTACATGTCTGCTCTCCATTACTCTTCTCTGATACTCTTAAATCCCATACAAGGTCCCACGGCTGCTGAGCAAAAGCAAATTGCTGCATTCCTTACTCAGGCTCTTAACTCTTTCATCACCTGTTTTGAGCCGCAGGTGAATGCTTGGAACAGGCACCCAGGTTGCCACGGGAACCAACACGGCCTTAACCGATGGAGTGTGTTGCCTGATGTCTGACAGCAGTTTGTCAAAACCGTAGATGTTCAGCGCCTCCACCACCAGTGATGAAATGTAGACAATCTTGCTGCTTGCCACATAGTAGCCCAAAGTCACGTTGTGGGGACTGCAGTCATCTCGCTCCACCTGAGAGATACAGAGAGAGGGAGAGAGAGGGAGAGAGAGAGGAGTTTGAGTTTGTTTTATTTGTTGTGAACATGCAGTATAAAAAAAAATGCAGGTGTTCTTGCAAATGAAAAATAAAAGACAGAAAATATCAGGAAAGAAATCAGAACTGAGCTGTGGTTTAACAAAACCAGCATCAGAAGCCTTGAATATTTATGATTCTTGTTTTCTGTGAGGCAAATCTGCCTCGGGCACAAATTTTAGCATTATCCTCCGAAAATCGGATTAACCATGTCTCAAGAAGAAAACGCACAAAGTAAAAAAAAACAAACAAACATTGTAGCTCTCCTCCTCCATCCTCTCTCAAATTGGACCAAATGCACCCAGTGTTACCTCAGCAACCTTCCTGACCTGCGGTCTGTATTTAAATGACCCTCAACTTTAAAAGTCGTTGCTGGATTTCGTGTTTCGAGAAAATTTAAATGCCTAAATGTCACATGACTTTTGGGCTTTTCACTACAATTATGATATAAATCTTTGTGAGGATG
The DNA here is from genome assembly GCA_900303265.1 of Brotula barbata. NCBI lineage: Eukaryota > Metazoa > Chordata > Actinopteri > Ophidiiformes > Ophidiidae > Brotula > Brotula barbata. The sequence goes on from OMNV01003295.1 coordinate 38,418, forward strand.
GTGTCATTACCTCAGAGTTTAAGACGGTAAAAGTGTCTGTCTTGTTGGGCTAAAGGCCTTGAGGTTGAGGTTTTTGACATAATTCATAATTGTTAGAAATAACACAAATCAATGCATAAAATCCAACCCAAAGCTAACACGAAGACAATAATGGCCAAAATGCCTTACATAATTGTAGTAAAACCAGCAAATGTAATATATCCTTTGGTTTTGTTTGATTTATAAACAGAAAAATGCTTATTTAGTGTGATTTTTACTGTTTAGGACCAGAGCTTCCCTTCTGCTTTCACTCGTTTTTACTTGCCTTCCTAACACAGCAAAACTGGCTAATTTTGTGAGCAATTACAGTTAACCACACTGTTCAGTGATGCAACACATTAAATACTGAATGCTAATTTCATGCTGCTTGACAATCGTTGACAAGCAAAATGTTGGCGTGTCAACACTGCAGCGAAACGCCGCCTGCATATTAGAGTTTTAAAGCCGTCGCCAATTTTATACCTCTTTGTTGCTGGTTTTGTCACTTAAATCTGATTCAGATGGCCAAAAATAATCTGTGATGTGATAGAGAGGAGGTCACTGTGTGTGTGTGCCAGGAGGTGACTGCATTGTTGCAGAAAAAGAATGGGAGAAGAAAGAAAATGGTCTTGAATATAGTGTAATATTAAAATGACTCATTGGAAAATAGGAACGTCAAAACTGAGGCTAATGAAAGGGGCGTGTCACATCTGATAACCAAAATCTGATACTACAGGGTTTAGTTTTGACCTTTGCTGCATGTCATCCCAAAACTGTTCCTTCTGTCTAACTCTATCTGTAACCATCATAATAAAGCAGAAATGCCAAAAAAACTCACTCGTTTTTCTCTGCTGCCCTCATTAAGGATCCGTCTACTCTCTTCCACGCCAAAGACTCAAGTTAGTTCTAATAAAAACCTTCATATTCATTTAGCTTCATGAGAGAATTGTTTTGTTCTCTTCGGGGCTAAGCTTAACTCACACTGAGAGGGCACATACCTCCACCAAGGACCAACTGTCCTCTGTGTTTCACTGATGACCTCACCCCCCCAAAAGGCATTTTTGAACAATGAGTCGCACAAACTCAATTTTGGAGGCCAATTATGGCAAAATGCTGAGGAAATCCAAAATAACAAAAGCAACAGATGAACAAACACACAAACAAACAATCAGACAGAGACACGTGACACGTGAGAGAACCATAACCTTCCAGACGGAGGTAATATTCAAGCAGGCAGCTTGTAAACTAAACACTGTTGCACTTCTACACATGCCTCGTTTCATGCAGCAGCTGATCCTTATTAGTGGAACCTCAATTAAAGAACCTAGAGGGCAGCTGTGGTCAATTAATTTGTCATTTTCAGTGAATAACCTGCAAAATTGACAAATTGCAACTATGTAAAGTTTAAGTTTACCTCAAAATTAAGACTTTTTTCAATGTGAATCAGTGCCAGAAACAGCTGAGCCGTTGCAAATTCCTTCCTCTGCCATACTAACTCCAACGTGGGGCCAAAAATGAAGAGAGATAGAAGAGGAGTGTGAAATGCAAAGTAAGGAGGCCATATTAAAATTGAACGCAGTGGAAGCACTGAGCCCCCCCGGCTGACCTTTCTTCACTCCCCGCTGACCTGTGGTTACCAGCTGCTGACATATGGCTCCTGGACACAGATCTGTGTTTTCTGACCTGCGGTAAGTGCTTCAAGCCTGCATTTGTTAGCCACTGACATGTGCTTACAGCCACCGACCTGTGACTACAAGCCATTGACCTGTCCTGTAGCCACTTACTTTAAGTGAATCTGTAGGTTTGACTGACCTGTGCATAAACGGTGGAATCATTCAGCGCTCTCTGCAGGGCGTGGCTCAGTCCTTTGGATAGGTTCTGTTTCAGGATCAGGTCGAGGCGGTTCCTGCGCAGCTCGATGGACAGAACTGTGGAAGGGTAACGGGTGAAATGGTACAGATCAGAGCGTGATGTGTAAGCGTCTGCCTTGTTCGTTTGTGGAGTCGATATTGCTATCTACAGTAACTTGAACCGTGAAATTCTCCGCCTCAACTTCAAAGAAGTGTGCGTCTTTGATGCTGTCCCACACACCCTGACATTTCATTTGAATGCATTGTTGCAAAATCTGTGACGTTTTTAGTTCTAGTTTGAATGGATGTATCACATATTCCCAGAACAGCGATGAGCGAGGCCGGAACAGAGCGGAGGCTGACAAAAACAGCATGCGTACGACAGAAGCTCGCTTTTGTGAACCCGCGTGCTGTGCGTAAGGCGCGCCTGAATACTGCTCTCATTAACAGCTTAAAAACACGACGCAATAACAAGCGTAGCCGTGGTTTGAGTTGGTTTAAAGCGCGTAGCTGCTTTGCTCGCTTTATGTCTTCATACCTGTTTTGACCCAGTACTTCTCCGTAATGTTGCACGGTAGTGGACTCTCCTCTGTACTGGTGCTGGATGCAGGTTCTGTGGTGGTTGCTGGAGGCAGGGTGGTTTGGACCGGTACGACCACAGTGGTGGAGGGTACCTTTGCTGTGGTGGTGGTTGTAGTAACTGTTGTCGTTGCCGGTGTGGTAGTAGTTGCAGGTGTAGTCGTTGTCGTGGGAGGAGGACTTGTGGTGGT
>OMNV01003295.1:41075-51422 GCA_900303265.1 Brotula barbata
ATTGTGGTGGGGGGGGGGGGGGGGTGGTGGTGGTGGTGGTGGTGGTGGGTGGAACAGTGGTAGTAGCAGTGGTAGTAGTAGTGGTGGTATCAGGCGTGGTAGGAGAGGTTGTTGGAGGTTGAGTCGTAGCTGTTGGGGTCAGTTTGAGGCTGGTTGTTTGTTGTGTGGTTCCAGTCGGGCTGGGAGTCGGTGGTGTACCAGCACTCGTGGCGGTCGCCGCCCCCACGGTCATCTCGGAGGTGTTCACAGTAAGGGTGGTTTGAGAGGGTATCATCGTAGTCGTTGTCGTCGGCCGTAGACGGTCATCCATCACAGTGTCCTGGCTTGTGGTGTCACTGTGTGACGTTGTTGAGGATTGAGGCAGTGTGTGTGTGTTTACTGTGGTGGATACCGGCAGGGCGAGCGTGGAGGCGGAGGTGGACGATAGAGATGCTCGTACAGTGGTCGTGGACATGGCAGTGGGCGGGGAGGTGCTTTTTGTGCGCATGGGCACAGTGGTGTTCCATTGGTGGGTGGAGAAAGGACTTGTGATGTTGGCCGGGAGTGTGATGTCATGGTCACCCACTGTGGACAAAAGGGACTCGGGGACAGTTGGGAGATCCCATGCTGGCAGGCTGCTCACGGACTCATCTGGAAGAACGAAATCAAAGTTTATTGACATATTTAACACAGGATAGTATAATAATACACGTTCAAAGAGAGTTCTAACAATAGTTTAGCTCTTTTATTGCTTGAAACTCATCATCTCATTGACATTCCCCCAATCCTGCAAAACCTGACTTCCATTTGGTTCCGATGCAACAGCCAGCGCAAGATCTTATTCATTCTCTACCCAGACACAGATGCAAATGAGGAGGTTGGAGGACAAGGATGGAGATGAATTGCAAAACTGGATTGTCAGTTTTCTCACAGATGCGTAGCAAGCGAGGTGATCCAGAAACATGAGAAGATAAACAGTCACTTGAAATGTACGCAGGGAACAGAAGTACAACGTGAACATCGACGCTGCCTGTATTTAATAAAACAAAACTCATTTCTAGGTGAGACATTGGTATGCAGCGGATGATGATATGATAAATGTGATCAATCCAGATCCAGAGAGCCTCTTATCTTCACTTCAAAGCAATACAAGCGCTCATTAAGAGACTAAAGTGAAGGAATTACCTTGTTGATGAGGCCATTGTTATTATGATGACATCACAGGAAGTGGGAAGACATAGAGACAGCGTAATTGGAAAGGGTGACAAAGAGGTGATGGCGGGATAACAGTGATGACAAGACTACAATGATCGTGATGACAAAGGCGATAGTAGTCTGGGCTCCTATGACAACAGCAATTCTGAAAATTTCAGGGCTAACAATCGTCTTCAGTGATGAAGAAAATAAGAAGATGAAAACAATTAAAGACACATCTGCAAGTAAGGTGTGTGACGTCTACCCTACATGCGGTTCAAGAACGTTACATCTAAAAGTGATAAAACAGAAAAAAATGCTTGCAGAACTAGACAATCTTATTGTAAATATATATATATGTGTATATACAGTATTATTCACTGAAATGACTCCTGGGTCATACCTGAGACGGAGCTGCTGTTGGAGGAGTTGCTGCTAACTAAAACGGGAGCGGCGACGTCTGCTGGCGTTATCTGATTGTCTTTGTCACTGGCTAGAGCGGAGGAGGACGAGGAAGGGGAGGACGCCTTTTTCACAGAGGAGGAGGAGAAGGCCTTGGACGAGGACGACGATGAAGAGGTTTTGGACCAAGCGGCTTTAGACAGAAGCCCTAACGGTTTTCCCGCTGCAGGTGCTTGTCGTTCTGCCGTCTCTGCCCGCGCGGTCAGGACGGACGTGAAGGCGGCCTGCTCTCGTTGGCCCTCCGTGTGTGTCTGCAGCCTCGGCTGACCCTGCCAGGCTGCCGGGTCTCTGGGTACGCTTGGCAGATCGCCCCCCTCTGTGTCCCCCGGCTTCCATTCGGTACCAACCTCAGCCCAGGGACCGGTTGCGGTCGTAATCCCAGTCTCGCCAAAGATTTTTCCGCCCCGTCCGGCTTCGGTTTCAGCCCAAAGTGCTGTTCTGGCCTCAGTGAACATTTTGCCCTCAGGCCAAGCTCTGGTTCCACTGTCAGTCGCATCCATCACCCCAGGGTGCATCAAGTCTTTGTGGGTTGCCGAAAGGTTGGAAGGCAGTGCCGGATCCAGAGAAACAGCAGCTTGCCGTCGTGACTCATGGTGACCCCTCTCAGCTGGACAACAGACAGAGAGAGGCCAATGGAGGGTGATAAAGGATGGACACAGAGGAGGAAAAGAAGAAATGCTGTTTAATTGGGAGTTCTGAGCAGCAGTTACGTTGAGCAGTCGATGACTCATCAGTCCCACAGCCTTCACACACACACACACACACACACTCTCTCTCTCTCTTATGTATGACTTTCAGTGGCATTCACTACAACTGGTTTTTGCTACTACCTTTTTCAAATCATATTAGATATTGAAAATGCGAGGCGTACGAGATAACATTAACATTATGATACGTTTGACAGGTTTCAGGCGCTCATGTGTATGGAACGCACACAAACACACAGGGAATTATACGGCAAACAAGACAACACACAAGATTAACCCCGATCAAATGAACAAACATGGCAGAGTGACAGTGTGAACACAGCCTATACGTGTTCCACCGTGAGCCGGGGCTGAGTGGACACTGTCACGCTTCAATTTGTTTACGTAATTCAGGCCAGTTGTCTTTAAAATGACCACACAGGATTGAAAATGGTAATCCTCATTTTGTGGTCCTCTGGGAATTGGGTCCAAAATCAGCTAAAAATATTCAGCTAACGGCTAGCTAGGAGCGACCGGGCTGCCGAAAAAAAGCTTAAAGCTTCTCCTAATCATACACAAAATGGTGTATGCTAGTCACCGTAAGTATCTATCGCCAACACAGCCCATGACTAATTCTTAATCAAATTACTGATATTAATCTTCTTTTGATCTGATTTTGTGGCTACGTGCATAGATTTGTTGAATAACAAGAATTTGTTGATAAAGTGTTGAATGTATACACACACACACACACACACAGCTGGAGTCCACAGCTCATTAGCTATCATCATGCACAACAGTCTAGCTGCCACACATTTGAAAATACACAATCTTAAGAGGATCCACGCATTGCACCTGCTCGCTGGCAAATTCACATAAATATTGTTAATCTCCAATTAAACACTAAAGTCTAAAGTAGGTCAGTTATGTTCTCAGCAGATAAAGCAAAGGGAATTCATTTGGATGTCCCAAAGTGTATAAATTAGGACACGCTCGCACACACTTATTCACACGCCGATCAACTGTGATTTCGCACGTACCACACTGATCTGTTCTGTTACCCATACCGCCCCGATGGATTTGTTATTCCTCGAGCATACGCAGCCACTAAGATTGTAGAGACATCAAGCCCAGCTCACAGCTCTGACATCACGGATGAAACCACTTTAGCGTGAGTCATTTGTAAGTGAAGACAGTGTGACAGAGTCATTCTTCTATTTTCAGTTGTAAGACTAAATGAAATGGAAAAGAAAAGACTGTGCTCCGTGTAACCGTTTAGCACCAGCGTCTCAAATAAGTGTCATCTGCGTTCCGCGAGCTGGAACTCGGTCTTACTCTCTGTAGACTCAACAAGCTCCAAGGTTCATCAGACTGAAGTGATTATCCTGCACAATACATTTGGCCTCAAATGCAATAGAAACCTGAAAAAAGGCGAGGCCGACTGTCTGACTGTCCGGGAGAGCTGCATCACTGATTGACACTTAATTGCGTCTGGTCTTTTGTTCGGCTGGAGAAATGTTGTTCACTCCAGATTGACTATAGATTTCTTCTGTCGCAAGTTTACAATAATTTGCATGTGCAAACTCTGAAGCATCCACACTGGCTTCTGTCTGTGGCCTTCTGTGTGTTAAGTGTGCGTGCGGATCACACGCTTCCCACGTTCACCACATTCCTCTATGGAGGATTGTTTAATTAGTCGATCTTTGAAAACAAGGGCATCATTTCAGAACACGCACTGGGTTTAGCTGCTATATATTCACTACAGAGCAGCTTAAATCCACTGAACCGCTGGAATTCATTTGCTCCTTTTATGTGATGTAATATTAGAAATAGAATTAAAAGAGTCCAATTCTCAATTCAACATAAGTGACTTAACATAAATTGTCTTATGTGGATCAGGGATCTGGATATAGATCACATTTTAACATAAGCCTTACAGTGAGGAGACAAATCAAGAACTTGAGGTGCTTTCATATAAATCAGTTCATAATGTTTTCCTGCTAACAGACATAAGCAGACAAACATCACCAAAAACCCAGGATCCTCAGTGGAGGACATATCAAAGACAGAAGAGGAAAGTGAGAGAGCTCAGTCACCTTTCCACAGATTTCATCGCATTCCAAACCACTGCAGCTATTCGGCATGCAGCGCTCGTGTTCCGTGGTGCTTCTGCGTAGATGGCAATTTGAAAAGGGATCATAGCAGAGAGCAACCTTTGCCCTGTTAACATTCTTGTTAACACGCATCCAAAACTGCTTGGCGAGGGATGGGCGGGGGGGTGCTTTGTATGCCGTTGCAGTATCTCTGCGTCTTTCGTTAAAGGGTGAGCACAGTGTGGACTTCTCACCCACAGATACGCAGAGACATCTACTGACTTTGAAGAAAGCACATCGTGGTCCAGCTCTCAAACCACTGAATAAGAGAGGTTACTGCAAAGGAAATGAAGGAAATGCATTGAGCTTAGCTGTCACGGGAGGAAAATAAGGTATTCAATGATAATTTGACTCACTGGTATGGCAATATAATCTCACATGACAATGCTACTCTGAATAGCACTGGGCCTCTTATCGCCATTTGTTATAAATCATTTGTTTTTGATGTAGAAACAGACAGGTGGAGGCATGAATGAATGGAGCTTTGGATAATAGCATAGATGGAAGAATTGCACCATATGCAGAGCTGTCAGCAGTGTTTTGAGCGTTTTCTCCTCCAACAGTTCACCACCTGCTCAAGCTGGGAGCAGCATATGTGAATCTACTGTCAGACCTCTGACAAAACACCAGGATAGAACAACCTCTACTGAGAACAAATATGGACAGGATGGATGGAATGGATGGATGGATGGATGGATGGATGGATGGATGGATGGATGGAAGGCCTGCTTTGATTGATTTGGACAAGCATGTTTCTTTTGACCACTTCCATGAGAGCATCTACTTCCGTGTCATCATCAAACGAATATGGTGCACAAAAGTGATCCTGACCAAACAAGGCTTTAGACAGTATGAATTGATGACAGTGCCTTGCCAACTGGCACCGCCTGCTGAATGGCAGCACAGACCTTGCAAGGTCTTGCCAATCCTCCTGATTATCCGTTCCTGAGAGCCGATGATGAAAAAAGGGAGATGTCTGTTTAAGTCCCATTTGGTCCAAATGTACTTGGAGCCGTGGACCAATCTGAAGATGATCTGCCCAGAGTGTGAGCAGGACATGTGGTAAGGAAGTGTGAGAATGGCAGTAGGCCAGCTGGTTCTCAGCTTAGTGACGCTCAGAGGGAATAAAGTGAGGAAGGGGAAGTCTGGCTGAACCTGCCAATGAGCCAACTGATGACATGTTTTCATCAACTTATTATTAATAGCCAGATGAAAGTCAGTGCATGTCTTCATCTACAAGAGGCGGACGGTTTGGTAAAAATTCAGCAACGTGATGACATGGTGAAATGCGTCACTGTCAGTGATGAAGATGGTTCCACCTAATTAGCAGGCAAAATTGGACTAAAAAGACAAAAATGTATTTTTCAGACAAAAATGAGTGAAACGAAACTGAGCAGCAGCAGGCAATCAGAGAAAAAAACTGCCCTCCGGCTGAACTGCAAATAATTTGTGGCGTTTTTCGGGTCTACAAAGTGCACGCGTGCATGTGTGATTTGACAGTGAGGTTCCAGTGTTTGACATGAGAGACATTCTAAGAAATAAATGGAGAACAGATTGGGAACAACGAGCAGTTTGATTGTAAGGGAATGTGACCTGACAACACACTCAGTGCTGTTTATTCGGCGCTTGAATGAGTTTAAACATGAAGTACTGGTAGTGATGGAGTGGGAGTGCTGGTAACAAGTCAAAGCACTGATATACTGATATACGATGGAATAAGACTCAGTGGGTGTTAGCATGATCCCAGGCCAGCAGGTTTGTCCAATTGAGTGTGGCCATCCAACAGAATGGACATGTAACCATTTCCTGGATCTATTCAGGGCGTCCATCTGTCTGTGCCGGGTGAGAGCAGCAAACAATCTGGATTCATTGATGAATGTCTCAGACAGATAGATCAAAGGACATAAATACGGAGGAGACTCAGAGCAAAGGTATGCACATCCTCTGTGTAGATGTGTTTTCATGATAATTTGGCATTCAGTTTCCTGGCACTGATCTGGCAAGTATAGCGTGACCAAGTACTGTTGTGATCGAAAGGATCTGACAGCACTGAAGCATCCGTAATGTCCATCTGTTTGTATGGACACAGTATCAGCTGTGGATGGATGGATTCTATGGCTTTCCTTTGATATAAATATACAAGAGAGAGACGGTCTTTTCAAACGTGTCACATTTGAATGGGTCTATCTGAATGGAAGGTTCCACTCCACCATGGCGACTGTGATTTCAACCTCATTTATATATTATTCTGTGCCGTTATTCAATCACCTCCAACATACAGTGGTGTGAAAAAGTGTGTTTTCTTATTTTTATGTTTTGTATGGGAAAAAAAGGGGGAAAAAAATCCAAACCTACATGGCCCTGTGTGAAAAAGTGTTTGCCCCCTAAATCTAATAATTGGTTGGGCCACCCTTAGCAGCAACAACTGCAATCAAGCGTTTGCGATAACTGGCGAATGTAGGTTTGGATTTTTTTTCCCTTAATAATAAAAACCTTCATTTAAAAACTGCATTTTGTGTTGACTTGTGTTATCTTTGTCTAATATGCAAATTTGTTTGATGATCTGAAATATTTAAGTGTGACAAACATGCAAAAAAAATAAGGAAGGGGGCATACACTTTTTCACACCACTGTATGTAGCACGATGATGTGGAGGCTTGAAAAACACAGGTGAGGACTGGCTACTCTGTGAACGACCACAATGTTGATCATTAATTCTATGCGAATGCTAATAGATGGTAGAGAGCCCATACTGGATTTAATGGAAACACTTCCTGCAAAACTGGAATGGAGCAAGACTTCTGATATTATCCTCCCAAATCAGAAAGGAGAGAGTCATAACATTACCCAAAAAAGGTTTATTTTTCTCACAGAGCCCAACATATCATGTTTGGATACTCTTCTCACCCCTGGATTCCAAAATTCACCCAAATGCCAAATCAATCAGTAGACGAACAGAGTAACAGACAGCACCTATTTGAAGGAACTGTAAATGAATAGCCCCATTCAACTTGACAGCGGGGCCGCTTATGCTGCTTGGTCTCCACGGAAACGACAGGGATGCTGTCACCAAGGTAACCATTACCACAGATAAAGAAGGAAACAGAGTGTTCTTTTCTTAGATGACGTCTGTCCTGTCCTGAGCAGAGATACAGCTGCAGCTTTACTGTACTAGGGATGTATCGTGTCATCAAAACAAACACACCAACGTTCAACTCTGACCTGGGCACAAAATGATTTATAGTCAACACCCACAAACTTATACCCATAAATCCTTGGCCTTCGGGCAGACACAATAAACCCTCTTTTCACAATAATCCACAGCCTGTTCAGAGCTCTTAACCAGATAAAGTCAAACCTATAGTCACACAGGCTGATTTTACACAGCTTATGGCATTAGACATGATTTTTAATGGCAGGATGAAAACACAGACAAAGGCTTAACACAACGTGGCAAAAGATCAGGGTTCAATGATAAAAGGTCCCATAAATTGTTTATTAATCTACCCTAATAAAATTATGATGACTGTGAATTACAAAGGCTCAACTGGCTCCATGAATAAGAAACACAACCCCGACAGGACAGACATTTAAAATACAAAAAGAGCCATTAGCCAGACAACAAAATGAATAATTAAAGCAGCCATGGGACACGTACTGTACTATACTTATTTACTGTGCTTCTTTCTGTTTAAAGAAAGGAAAGAAAGACAGATTGATACTTGGTCCCTGTCTGACCATTATCCTCTGAATTTAACCCATCCTAACCATGAGGAGCGGTGGGCTTCACTCACATGCACATGCAAACACACACACACACACACTAGTGCCCGGGGACCAACTCCAGATCTTCCACCCAGTGCCCTGCTCAAGGGCAATGGCAGGAGTGATTAGCCTAACGCACACGTTTTGGGGGAAACGGGAGCACGTGGAGGAAACCCTCGCAGACAGGGGGAGAACAAGCAAACTCCACACAGAAAGGTGTAGCGGTCGACCCCGACAATCGAACGCATGACCACAGTGCTGTTTCATCCATTAAATACAATATTTAGTTTGTGTTGTACGTGGCTGCATTTGCCAAACTCAATTTTTGATCGGTCCTTTACTTCTTCAACATGTTGACATCAACTTGTGACGTGAATTTACCTGCGGACACACCTGATTATCATGAATCAGCTCACCAATCAGAACAGAGTGGGCTTTACAGCAACAGAGGCTAAAACAGGCACCCATGTGACAGGCTGGCACGGTCATGTGACTACCTCCAGGGCACTCAAGGGGTCAGCCAGTCTAGCATAAACACAACAAGGGGGACATCCTTGGCTGCCGGAACACAAACACAGACTACGCACATACTCGAGCACGTAAACACAAAGCTCGTGCACATTGACCCACGTACCCTCCGCACACGCACAAACGCAAACACACAAGCCCAGAGGTGCCAGAAATAGATCTCAGCACAGGGAGACTCAGGTGTTCACGAAACACACTGACAAAAGCAGACACCCACTTCATCCCTGCGTGCATCCATCGCACACAGAGGCATACGCAGACTGCTGGCACCGCCACAGCTGTCCGACAACGGCTACGTGAAATCTGCTAACGTCGAGGAGACACAAAGGAAGAATGACAACACCTGTTTGTGATTGACAGACCAGGTCCGCTGAGGCCTTTGTGTCTTGTTTCCAGCGAAAACAGGAAGCGAAAGCCACAGTTGTTTCGGATTTGGATCAAACCTGACAGGTTGGTTGGAGTGAGGGTCGCTTTGTTTTCAAATCTGTCGACGTCAAAAGGCAAGGTCAAAGTCTCAGCTCGTTGCTAATGTAGAGAGAATATACACAGCACCACTGGAGGTCGAGCTGCCTTACCCACATAGCTGCGTACCAACCTAATACTTAGAGAGATTAGAGCAGTAGAGTAACCCAGTCATCTGTCGGCGCGAGATGAAAAACTGAAAACAAAACATGTCCGCTTTGTTCGTCCTTTCAGATCACATTGTGAAGACAGTGGAGTACTGCAGGTCAGTCGGCAGAGCAGCAGGACAATAAAACACCGAGAGGCCTGGTGAGCAATCAGGGTGAAGGATTTCACACATTTGCTCAACAACTAAGTGGTGTCTGCATCAATTATGCTAATTCCCCTTTTATTTATTGGTGGTAACGGCTGTTAAAATATAGACCACAAGGACTCGGAAAAACTATTACAGCAAAATTGTAATTTATCCACGCTCAGTCTGGGGTTTTTCTCCTCTATGATACGAAGAACACCTTTACCAAGAACAACTCTGTATCGCCGATGAAACAATGCAACCAATACTGCGTGTAAAACACTTAAGGATTGTTGTTTTGAACAGCACAATTCCTTCTACACGTAGTGTACAGGCACAAACAAACACAGTGCCATCTGTGTGTGCATCTGCTACACACACAACTTTGCAGCCTTAAACTCATGTTGAGAAACACACAAGGAGACAAAAACTATTACATCACCTGCCTAAATTCATTTATCCGTTTACAGAGACACACACACGCACAGACCTGCACAAACACACACACACAGCTACACGTGAACTTGACCATGCGCAGAAACACAGAAGCACAAACATGTAGAAAAAAAGTGATCCCCAACAGGCCGACGGACACATCACACAAGAAGAAATACACATTTGAGCCGCGCGCACAAACACACACGCACACACACGGCAGCTCTCATCCCATCTCTCGCTTCATTTCCCTCAGCCAACCTGCTGCCGTTGAAGCTTAGCCTGTATGACAGCAACAGTATGATGACAGATGACGATGAAAAGTCTGTGTGTGTGTGTGTGTGTGTGTGTGTGTGTGCGTGTGTGCGTGCGTGTGTGAGACAGTTTGCAT
>OMNV01003295.1:51442-64714 GCA_900303265.1 Brotula barbata
GAAGCTTAGCCTGTATGACAGCAACAGTATGATGACAGATGACGATGAAAAGTCTGTGTGTGTGTGTGTGTGTGTGTGTGTGCGTGCGTGTGTGAGGAGGGATGCTGTTTTGTTTGTCTGAGGTACTCTGCGGGTTTCTAGTACTTTTTCATCCTTCACCTTGTCTCAGCATCGTTGCAACTGAAACACGCCTCAAGCTTTGAATGTCGCTCAGTGACACCGATTACAGCTCAGACTGACAGAGAGCAAAATGAAATGGGAAGACACTAATGTGACACGCTTTATCATTTCTAGTTTAGTCTTAGTTTTTGATGACCTCAGTGCCTGTTTAATGCAAACATTTATGAAGGTCGGTCTCTAAGATTGGAAAAAAAAGAACTAAAGAACCAAATAACTAGCTAGCATCTTACCTACACATACGTGCTAACAACCACGCTGGTAGTTTGTTTGTTTTTTAATTATCCTGGTAGCTTAAATTCAATTATTCGGTTTTCACGTTAGCAGTAGTTCCATCGGTTGGCTAATGCTATAATTAGCAATGGCCCAAGGCAACACAACAAGTTAGCATGCTAATCTATGAACACCCTCAATGTAGCAAAAAAACTGCAAGATGACCGTTGGTACAGGAAAAATAGTACAAAATCGTGATTTGTTATCATTTTTGAAAACAAAATGATAAAGAAATCATAATAATAGGAATAAAGTACATTTGAAAATGACCCTTTGCTGGTCTGTGAAGATTTTCATGAAAGCTCCACCACATTGCCTTCCAGGACTGCCTCATTAATCAAAAATTAATTAAAAAGTCCTCTGACTTCAAATGCTGTAAATATGTGGACAGCTCATATTGAGACCAAAAATATCTACATTTGAACAAACCTGAGGGGTTTCATAGCTGACAAAAAGTGCACAAAACATCCAAAAATTGCAGTGAATCCCCGTTTCCCAAACAAAACAAACCATGGAAAACAATTTTGGAAAAGAATTTGGTTGGTTAGTGTGAGTGTGTTTGGAGTTACATCCAAATATGAACGACGCAGGGACACTGAGCAGTGTTTTGTCTGTTTTGTTGTGAGACAACGAAGGCAACGATGTGGAAAATTACCCAAGATGCTTCAATGTAGACATAAATAAACATATCTCGGACATACTTTAATGTAAAAGAATCCTGGATTCAAATTTCAAAGGGGTTTCGTTGCTCTCATTCCTTTTTATAAATGTTTGCCTCTTATGTTTTCCTTTAATTGTGTTTTAAATGACATTTTTTTGTTTATTTTTTAATGCCTTTGTAAAACTTTGCCTTTGTGTCTGCATGCTGCCAGCGGTCTAATTGGTAATTGGACAAAGGTGTGTCTACCTGCCACGGCTGCAGCCGATCTACCAATCAGGCAGTAACTCGTTACGCCTTGGTCACAGAGAGTTTGGTTACGAAAACTAAAACGTTGCGCTTCTGGTTATTCTTTCGAAAAGCACAAAATTGTCACAGTGGCCAAAAACAGATTTGATTTCAGAGTATTTCATTTCATTTCATTCTGTTTACAGGAGCCCAACGGTTATACACAGTATGTACCAAAACAACTTGAGACTGGCAGTGTAAATGTAGTTTTCTGGTTCTTGTGCAGCTTTAGTCCAAAATAATTCATGAAGTCGAGGAAGAAACCGAAGGAAAAGGAGGCTTGTTACTACTTCTCAGAGGCTTCTACTCGTGCCAATGCGGTTTTTATATTTCATTTTTCAGCACCAGTACTTATCAAATGGAATAGCAGAGTCTGTTCGAATAAGTATTCCCATTTTTAGTACAGATTCATTATACCCAGGAGAAATTTAATCCATTTTTATTGTATGAGGGAGGCAATACGGAAGCCACACAGCAATAAAGTTGTTTGTCAGCACTCATTTTCTCCCAACCAATGGAAAGTCCTCCAGTTTGATCTCATAATAACCAACTGAGACAAGAATGCAATGAAGTTTTGCCCGTGAAAGTGGTTCATTATGTGAGATGAAAGCGTTGCGGTTGTTGTTCTGCTCTGGGATTTCCTGTAAACTCGTCTTTTCTTCAAGGCCGTCGCCTGGCATTTGTTATTGAGATTAGATGCAACTTTACACATTTACTAAATTAAATTTAAGGACAAAGCTGAAATATTAAATATGTGAAACAAAGTAAAAGCAGAAACATGAGGAGCGGGGCCTATTCCTACAGTGCGACGCACACACAAACACACATATATACACACACACACACACAGAGGAATATTAGAAGCGCTAATATTGTTATGAAGTGTTATTCACTCAAGTGTGCCTTCAAAAAAGAACACATCACACACACTCATACATGCTGTGACACAAGTGTGCACTCGTACACGCTCAGACACTTACTCGCTCCGACACGCGTACACACACACACACACACACACACACACAAAATCATGATCATACGAAATGATCTGACAGAGGATATTTAAATGTTGTCTGAGTGTGTGGAGCGGTGTGTGTACCTAAGTGTGTGTACGTCTATAAAAGGATATTGATTTTCCCCGATAACCGCGGCCAGATCTGCTGCAGGATGTGTCATGTGACTCTGCATGGCCAGTACGTGAGCTGGGTGAATTTGATTGGCCCTGAGCAGCTAATGCGTGTTTGCCCTTTCTGTGTCCCCTGTGGTCTCACGCTAACGTGCGTGCGTGTGTGTGTCTGTGTAGACGCGTACGCGTGTGTGTGTCTGGTGTCGGCGCTACGGGTCATTTCATTACGGGCTGTGGAAATCACAGACATGAATCTGATTACGTGTTGTTGTTGTCGTCACAGTTGACGCAATAGCTCAGATCACGTTAAGCTAGCGAGCTGGCCTGTCCAAGTCTAAGTCCACTCACAAGTGCTGTTTTGAGTCCTAAACAAGTGAGACGTTATTATGAGTCATCAAAGGCCTCAACACATCTCTAATTTAAGCAATCGTGAAGACAGAATCTGTTTCGCAGAATAAGACAATCCCACAATGCAATGCAGAAGCGCTATCGTAAAACAATGATTCAAGACGGCAGACAGAGCAACAAAGTTATTTTAAGACAAGATAAACTTGATCCCAAAGCATTATTATGTGTACCAGTGTGGCGTTTGCACGTTTTTGTCGAAAAGGGTTAGAAATAAATGTGTTTGTTAGCATTAGCTTGTTAGCTTGGACCATTACTTCAAATGGGCTGGGCGAGACATTGTGTCTGATTATGCGACGTTATGAATATTTCATGTAGATCCGTTCTTGGCGGTTTGTAAACAGACGGCAGACAGAGGTGGCCAGGTTAAAACCACGCTAATTGACGAGGATTAACGCAACAGACATAATTATCATGCTCCAGCAATTGTTAGTTTTACGTTTGTTACTGTAAATGTGCTGGTTTGGGTGTGTTACGTTTTAAATGATTCAGGCTGACAATCAAGTCAAAATCAATCCTACACGCACAATAAGTCCCGTCCAAATGTTTCACCGCCCATTTCTCAAAGCGTTTCGATCAAGCTCGTTACATAATATCCCAAATCCTGCCCGAGGTCGAACTCAGGAAAAGCTGTTTATATATATTTTCTTTTTCATTACCGTCACAGAATATGTGAACTCTTCAAACATTACCATGGCAGCAGAAGTGACAAAGAACGTGTGCAGTAAACATGAGTTCAAGAGGAGAGAGCGAAGGTAAATGTAGCAGAATCTCACATATCGAGGTGATTATAATGAGCTGGTGTCGCGCATCAGAGGGTCTGGCGTGTATACGTAAATAGAATACGGAGTTTAAATCCTGCACAAACAGAGGAATAATACCTGTAACATCTATTAAAATCACTTCCCGTTAGAGAAGTCAGCTTTCTCAGCAGCTGCTGTTCCACTGTGGTTTAGGCAATAATTGCAGTTCATTTGCATAAATATTCCAGGGGTCCTTACATTTTTGCCTCAGTCAGAAAAACAATCTCCTCACAAAATAAATCCGTCTTCACTCACTCCCTACAAGAAAGATGAACTCTCCCACAAAACTTAACATGTGAGGGAATGAAAGAGAAAAGCCTGGGTGAGGCAAAATCTGTATCGATAACGGGAAAGTACGCCGAGGCCGCGTTCAGCGAGAGAAGCTCGAGTCCGCAGAGATAGGATCAAAATGAAGTCGAGGGAGAGAGACGGGCGTGTGTGTTTCAAGGCCGTGCGCCACATCAGATGTCATAAATGGAAAGACAGTCGGACAGAAAGGAGCGAGTGATGGAGTGGCAAACTAGCGGCAGGGCGAGCGGCCGCTGTAACGCGCGGCGCGGTGAAGGAAAAACGGAGCGAGGGCCCGGCAGCCGTAAATCCCGCAGTCGACCCTCAAAAAGCCAAGACTGATTAAATTTTCATTCCGTCTCTCCCGCTCCGTTCCTTTTAAGACATTCCAGCTGAAATAAATCCCCGCTGCCTCCCTGGCGTACGAAGAATTCATCACGCTCCAAACAAACGCCTCTCCCTCACACACTTAATTTTAACAAATTGATTTTCCTCGCAGTCGCCACACTTTAGATGGTGTTGTCAATGTCTTGGAGGATTTTCTGAGCCACCGGGTTTGATTTGAGTCGGACGATAATAGGAATCGAATCTCAAATGAAGGCTACAACGATGCAACGCACAAAAGCCTTCGGAGGCACGTTCATCACTCAGTCTGATAGTAACTACGCCTCGCTGTCAACCCTTTTATTTCATTTTGTTCCTGTGAAATCGTTCTTCGACCATTTATTATCAGAGAACTTGAAAGTATTGAGTAACTTAGACGTGTTTTGAAGTAACTGGCCAGCCCTGTAAACCAGAATGCACCCTTTTCTCATTATAATATTAAATAAGTTACATAATCTACGATTACATTTCAAAAACTAAAACCTGAGGTACTAGATTAAATAGAAACAGAAATAGATTTAAACAGACAATAAAATCTTATAACACACTTTAAAACCTAAAGGCAGAAGGCGGCCCTCCGGACAATAAACTAAGATTATTGCTGCAAATTCCTCAGCGATGTGTATTTACTGTGTTGTTGTTGCTCTTTTATTATAAATATTATAAAAATGAGATCAGCAGACATCACTGAGCTCATCATCGCTTCACTCGTGTGTGATTGACAAAGATTCATAATACTGATACTGTGACATCACTGACTAGAAGCGTATGGATCCACCACTGCACACGACGCATGTAGTTCATTTGTGCATGCCTGCATTATTCATGTAATACTGCGACTTGCAGAACATTAAAAACCGCAGTTCTCACGCTCTGCCTCCATCGGCTTAAAGCTAGCAAATTTTGAGTGACATCAAACATATGAGCCAGATGTTCAGCAGATTTCACGGGAAATTGTTCCTGTTTCTTGGATCACCTGCCGACTGACAGATTCTAACCACCAGGAGGGTTTATCCAGGTGAATGGAAGAAGGAGGATGCAAAACATGAAAATTATCGTTGAATTTAATGGTGTTTACTGTACTTTCCCCTGAGCGCTCACGTGATTTTTCTTCCCGTTTCACACAGTACAGACAACCTTTGGTCAGCACACAGTCATTAAAATTCCCATATTGCACAACATCTGGAAGCAAACCCACGTCAACGGGCGCGCTGCATGCTGTGTGTTGTCTACACACACGTTGACGCTGCATTGTATGACACTAAACATACTGCAGCACTTCGTACTGCGCACACACGAATAAGCTTTGGATACGATGAGTGTTGTCATGGAACAGTTAACACATCAAAGTGCTGCTCACAGGAGACTGTGAAAATAATTAATCTTACGAAACACACCGGAGAGGAAACATTCAGCCTCTCACTGCGGAAGAGGATTAAGGCCAATAAATTTAAAAAAAAAACATTCAGGGAAAAGTTTGAATTCTGACATGTTTTTTTTTTTGTACTTGGCTCTAATCCTCTTCTACAGTGTATCTCACAGCCCCCACAGATCCAAATTGTGCCAATTTTTCTCAGAATTCAATTTATGTTTTGAGTTCTGTTTTTTTTTTTTTTTGCTGACTTTTCTCGCACAAGTCTGAAAACAAAGTCACAAGTCTGACTTTTTCTTCTCTGAATTCTGTCCTTTTTTTCTCAGAATTCAATTCATGTTTTGAGTTCTGTTTTTTCTTTCACTGAAGTCCTTTTTTCTGACTTTTTATGGAGTTCTAACTTTTTTGAAGTTCAGACAGTGTTAGGAGTTCTGACTTTTTTTTTAAATTTCTGGCTTGTTTTTTGTTTCTTGTCTTTTTTTATACTTCTGATTTTTCTGTCAGACTCCTGCGATTAAGTCAGTTGTTGTTGTTGTCTTTTCTTACTTGGCCTCAATCCTCTTCAGTATCTCACAGAATCTGCAGATGAAAAAAACCAACTGTAGCTAATTGGAATTCCACAAACAAATCATCCAACAATTATCCTTCTCTCTCTCTCTCTCTCTCTCTCTCTCTCTCTCTCTCTCTCTCCTCCTTCAGAAACAAACACACACATATTCCACAGAGTGCTATCTGCTACTGTGATGAAACGGTGCACTGAATTCCAAGTGTGCTGGTGTATATGTATCTGCATGCATGCACGTGTGTGTGAATGCCAACATGTGTGAGAGAGGAAGTTGACATGGATTAACATGATGGCGCTGATGAAGATTCTTTATCGGAGATGTTTATCTTAGGGAAAACAGCGCGGGTAGCTGGGTCATCACATCTCGTTCTGCAGCATCAAACAGAGCGGCGCCGCTTGTATCGCCAGAGTTCATCGGCACTTTCGAGCAGAGCTGAATAAATCTGCATGTCGGTGTTTCTGCCTAGCAACAGTGCTCCCAGCCTGAACCATAGAGGGATTAAACACAGTCTTCCTGTACTCAAGCACAGCTTTTTGTTACATCACTTGCACATATCAGTGATATTCTTAGGGGTCCGATAAGATCCCATGCCTCGTGTAAAAGCCAAATTTCCAAGAAATTCCTTCTGTGTCTTTCCTTTGTGTGTCAAAAGGAGCTCCAGCTGAGCGTAATCAGTGCAGCGCGGCGAGGAACAGAGCGGGGCTATGCAAAACTGAGCCGCCGCTGCTGTACCGCTGCCAACACGTTCGGGGATGATGCAGTGCTCTGTCGCTGGGACGCCACGTGCAGGATCTTTGGCCAGAATCCTCGACTCCACATACAGAGGAGGAGGAATGTAAAAGAGAGATGAGGTCACGACCGTGAGCACCTGGCGTGAATAAAAGCTGCAATATGCGTCAATTCTCCTCCAGGCACTAACGGTATTGATGTTCATGCGTCCCTTCCAACTGGTCGAGTTTCCTCCACGACTCTCGTCGCACGTCCTGATAAACTGTTTACAGCGAAACAACTTACAGCCGAGGGCCGAGCCCAACGATGCATGGAATCCTGACCCGCCAGCAATAATGCCACTCTAAGGCCAGTCAGAAGTGTTGGATTTTGTCCTGGAAAAGACTGCAGTTTTGTTATTAGTCGGCCTGATATCTGAATGACATTACCACCTCCACAATGAACTGCAATAAAGCAATTATCAAACCTTAAAATAGATTGCAAAAATGCAATAACTCCTTTCATTTCATCAAACTGAACTACTCTCAACCATTGTGATTCAAAACCTTCGCCCGCTCCGATTAGGGTCCCATCACATTCTGACGACGTCCTTTCCGTTCGAGCCACGGAGACGCAACCAGACACGTGGACGGGTCACGGGCGCACACTTGAAAGAAAAATAACAGATCATTCTCAAAGCAAAATACAAACTGACATCACAATTCTGCGTTTCTTCTTCAGCGTGCATCCAATTAGGCACACCTGTGTCCAATTGTCACCTCAACTGCAGGACCATGTGCCGCCATGTCCCGAGCACGCAAACACACACAAAACACACACCCAAAACTGAATCCTACCGACACAGACCAGTGTTTCCTCATTTAGAAATGTGTGTTCCTGGCCTCTCTGAATGTGCCAACAGATACACAAAATGAAGATCTGCTTCAGTCTGATGCTGCATGTCATCGGTACTCAACATGGAACACGTTTAAGGCTGTATCCCACGTAATTTCACAACCACGGTAAGGTGCAAGTAAGGTTACAGAGGTCGAAGCTGCGTTTGTTTGACGACGTAGTAAGAACGGCGCCGTGCACAGCCAAAGAGAAAGGACGTGGAAGTAGGAGTGCAGCTCACTTGGAGCTTTAACAGATTTATGGGACAGAGAGCAAGAAAAGCAAACACCCAACCCTTCCTCTTATTCATTTTGAGCACGCAGCCTGATCCCCGTGGCTGTTAATCTTCCTTTATTCCCTTGAGCACACTCTAGATACTACCTGTTCATCCAAATAACTGGAGAGACGCAGATATGCGCCTCTTTTAGCAAACGACAAAAGCACAAACAGTTCTCACGAACAGCTGTCATCCGCGATGGTGTGTGTCATCTGACGCTGATTATAAGGCAGCAGACTCTAACCTGCCACTTACTCAGACGTTATTTCAATCCCTGACTGACAAACACCAACACGCACTGACAAAAAGTACTGGCTGCAGATCTGTTCCCATGGCAACCACAGACCAATAGATCTCAGCTAGAGACTGAGGATGAAGATCTCTGTAGACCGATTAAAGAAAACACCTACACACACATATGTGCTTGCAGACGCATCCACACACACTGAAATCGTACACACCTTGACTTCTTTGATCACTGGGTAGCTGTCATTGAGTTTTTCATTACAAATGGAAATAGAGGACTCAAAAATACGATGATCTTTGTTTTCCTGTAACCAGATGAGAGAGCCTCTGAGCAGGGCTGGGATGGGTAAATAAAGTGTCTATATATTGATCTCTTTATTCATTTGCATGTTTAGACTTACAAAGGGGTGATGCATTCAACAAATCTGCGCAAACAGGAGGATGTTGTCCCACTGGGAAGTGGTGGCACAGCTTGGTATGGGAATATCATTATTTACAGCTTTAAAAGTTCATAAGTAGTGAGTGATTTAACGTGAAAGCCTCCCAATCAGTCAGACAGTCGGTTTACAAGACAAGCAAGCAGCCGTTCAACAACCAAGCACGGTTTCAACCATTTGGAATTCATATAAAACATGAAAAATCTCACAAATAGCTGAAAAAAGGGATGATTTAAAATAAATGTAGTAGGACAGGAAGTCGTCATTTTACTGAAAGACAATGTTTACGTACGGACTTTATGTTACATAATGGTTCCCTCATTTAAATGATTTTTCTTCCTGTGTGTGTGTGGGGGGGGGGAGGGATCACTTATGATAACATTAATCGTGAGAACAAATCAGAAATAAGAACTATTCTGCGTGTCCCTTGCTGAGTAAGGGAACACGACTGTGAACAGCTGCCCTACGTGACGGCACAAAATCTAAGAATAATACAAAACAGTAACGAGTAAAGTATCTTCATCCCAGTGGTGGTGGATATTTGTGTTTGCTATCAATTTACTCCATTTGTCTGCACGGTGATGATCATAGATGAGCACCAAGGTTACATCAGAGTCTACATAGTTCAGTTCATAAAGGATCAGACTTTTAATCTGAAGGTCCAGGGTTCATGATGGACCAGATTAGAATACGTTATCAGACCGGTAGAGGTGAGTTATGTTTATATTCCAAAATGTCACATTAAGTGACCTTGTTCTTCAGGTTGGAATCAGGTAAGGTAAGGTATACGGTTTGTCAATATGCCACACCTCTAACCAGATGTTTTAAACTCTGACAATGGGCCTATCTTCATAATCACTGCATTTTTATTTTAAATTCAAATCCATACAAAATTGTCTAGAATAAAGAGAATCTTTAAAAAATGACATGGCTTTAGATTTGATGGTGATAGGGTCTTCAATCTGATCAAATTTCATGGTGCTGTGATGAATACGTGAAGGGTTATAATGCGTTCAACGGGACAAAACATGTACAAAATTGGTGAAAATATGTACTATAAGAACAGGTTCAAAAGTAAGATTTAGTGTAATGGATGTTGGAAATAAAAAATTCAGAGATTTCTTATTAAATTTGTCCATTTATACTCAATAAATCCTAATTAACACGGGGAAGTTGAAAATGTAAATGTCAAACAGCGACGCCTGCTGGTTAGTTGTGGTTTACAGCCTTTGAGGATGGATCACGTAGACCACGTTTCAGAGACATAACACGCAATCAGGATGATTTTTTTGGGTAAATATCATTCATATTTGAAGCAGAATATTTGAAGTTATCGATGTAACAGTAGTGATAATAATAAGTGGCTGATGAAGGAATTTGGAGAATATTTGGTCTTTCGAGAACAGATGTCGTTGGTTGTTGTTATTTGTGTTGTCTTTCCTCAATTTGTGTGCGGGCGCGCACGTTATCAATCATTTGTACGCGCTGACTGCTTGGTTCTCCGTACGCATGAATAAAAAGTTTCCTCTCTAACGCGCAGAACCGATGTGGTGGCGCGGTGCGACGCGGGGTGCTGCGGTCCGCCGTGTTCGGGGACGTGACCTGCGTGTGGCGGAAAGACAGAAATAATACACACATTTGGAACGCGGAACATCATCACCGAAATGTGACACGCGGTGGAAGAGGCGTGAAAGTCGTTTCTCCAAAACATTCAACATTCGTTCCTCCAAAACATTCATTCATTAAACTCTTCTGGGGGGATTCAAACACTAACACTCGTACAGGTTGGATGATAGATGCGTCTTACCGTCAGCGGCGGATGAGCACTGCACCATCAGCATCAGCACCGTAACGACCGTGACAAAACACCGGGCCAGCATCACATCCTGCGCCCGCGTCCTCCTGCCTCCCCTCGGCGAGCAGGCGGCCAGAATCCCGGCGTCCCGGATCCATGCCGTCGGCGGGGAAGAGCGAAGCGCTTCTCCGTTTAGCCGTCCGTCCCCGCCGCTGCTGGAGAGGAGCGCATGTAGGGGAGCCATTGATCAGTCAATTAATCCTGATCGGAAATCATCTAACGGCGCTCAAGCGCTGAAAGGCATTCGATCAACCTGCCCCCGGTGCGGACAACCGGGGCACTGCTCTCCATGAGCTGCCGGGGGGCCGCAAACAAACAATCAAACAAACAAAAACAAACAAACAAATGCTCTTTCTCTTCTTGCCGTGCGTGTTTGAGGTCCGACGTCCCTACTGCGACCGCAAACCGATATCCATCTCTGCTTAGAAACACGCCAACATCAACGGAAATGGGGAGGCGACATTCAAAATAAAAGCCTCCAATTAGCGCTTCGATGGATTTTAACCTGGGTTACATTCCGCTTCTGTCATTGATGCTGGGATTCAACCTGCATCAGTCCTGTTAGACTGACTTATTTGTCGTTCAGCATCGAACACGCGATAATCTAGATTCTATTAAAGTGCATTTTAAATCACATTTCCGCAATATTTGAAAGAGAAGAACACACTGACAGAAGAAACATGACAATGGGTTCAGAATTGAAAAAAATATTTTTTAACGCTTAAAGTTGAGGGTTTTGAGCTTCTGTGTCTTTTTATGTGTCTTTCTATTTTTGTGTAAATCAAGCCTTGCCTCACCTACTATTATCATCGGCTGCAAATAGAAAACACTGCCCTCTGGTGGCTATAATGGGTCTGTCAACAAAAAACGTTAAAAAAAAAGAGTTACGACACACAAACCAGCACGGACGCATAGCATATTGTTCTACAACAGAACTTAAACCTAACCTTTCAGCATATGGTCCATAACAGAGTAACATAAGTTTGCTATTTTAAAATCTGAACACGCAAACGCTGCTCTCAGAGCAACATTTGATCAGACGTTCCGACGACGTCGTGCTTTTGTTTTGGTTGTAAACCGTATTTCCGGTCTTGTTAGCTAACTGTAGCTAGCTTGCCGCAGCGCCTGGCAGGTAGAAACGTTGTGCGGGTTCATGGTGAAAACGCGGTGTCGAAACGCTCCAGTTACTCCACCTTGGAACTCATGATGGAAGACCAGAACTCATTAAATGTGTTAAATTAGCCGTCACTCACTGCATCAGCAGAGACTTGAAAATCCGGGCAGTGACGACACGCTGCCCCTTTGACTGCAGGAATCACACGCCCCCTGGTGGCGTCATACTGCCATACATCGTTGTTAGAATTAAATAATCTGGGGATTTAAGTCCTTAGATCCAATTTACCTTATCTGGGCCGGAACGGAGCGTCCAACACAAAAAAAAAATCATCTATATCTGAATCTTTACAACACAACATTTTTTCAACTATAAAGCAAATCCAAAACTTTCAGTCGAAAATTAGTTTTACACCAAATATCACTAATAATTCTCCAGTTCACCCCCCAAAAACGAAACAGAATGACCTCTGTGGAGTGGACGAATATAAAAAACGGGTCACAGAGGGTCTATGTACTGTAGATACTGTATGTCTTATTGGTTCATAAAGTAAAGTATTAGAGCCTGACGTTTATACTCAAAGACAACAGACAGTGACAGAAGCAAAAGATCCTTTTTAATTCAAAGTGAATCTTGACATAGTACACCATCAACTCATAATTTGACACTCACCAATAAGAGTCACCAAGAAGGAACCCGCTTTTTGTGACAAAGTACATAAGGCTTGGTCACACTGAAACTCACTGAGAACTACAGAGGGGAAGGGGTGGGGGGGAGAAAATGACCACAAACTGGTAAGACAGACATTATTATAGCCAAACAATAATCACTTTCCCAGTCCTTGTATTGTTGTATATTGCACAGTGCAGTTGCTACATGTCAAACTATTGTAGCATTTAAGAAAAATCAAAACAAAATCATAAAGCCACACAATCTACACACATTTGAGAACAGTAACAGTTTCAATTCAGCAATCATGTTTACATATTTGTGTCTAGATACAATAAATGTCAACCCCATAAAAAGATAAAAGGATCGGTGTGGTACATACAGATAATCTTCACACATCAGCACATTTTCAACCCAACACCCAAATGGGATGTAGTTTTGTCAGGTGGGAAGGTCGAGCCTTATTTAGATTCTGTAATAGTGGCAAAAACGGCGCGCTTATTGCCACATCGCATAAATATGAGTTTACCTGGCCTAATAAAGGCACTACGTCATTGACAGGTCAATTTTCCTTCTGCTTTGGAAATATTTGTCGACTAGTCCTCGGGACACCTGCTTGTTGAGCTGTCTGACCCTCGAGTGATTTTGACGATGCATCTGTTGTTTGAATCTGCGGCTAGGTGAGATTATATCTGGTGGGGATCCAATGCAATCAACCCAAAGCGATGGAGG
>OMNV01003297.1:2790-19510 GCA_900303265.1 Brotula barbata
GATGAGGAGCGGTGCACTGGATACCTGTCACAGCCTTTGGTCTGTTTCAGGATCTCAGCAGCAAATTAATAAAATATCGTTCCTGCTTCCCTTTACCTGCCGTGGCAGCTCTCCCTCTCGCCGCTCCGTCTCCCAGCTTGCGCTGGCCCTTTGACCCCTCCGACTACTGTGAGAGATGAGGAGCCCAGGCGAGCCAGCGAGTGGGCCAGAGTGTCAGGGAGAAATGGGGAGAAAGTCCAAACTCAAGAGCTGGTAAAGAGAGAGCGCTTCTACTTTCCTCACCGCTGGAAGACAGATCCACTTCAGACAGACTGACAAACGACTGCCCCGTGTCAGCGAGACATTTTGAAGTGTGTTACAAGGGAAAAGGCAACCACAAACAAACAACAACCGAAAACAAGACTCCAACTTGCACTGTTTGTCAGAACTATGGATGATGAATACGCAACGCTTCCAGAGAAAAGGGGGGGAAGTTGGGGCGAATCCAGGGAGAAGACAGATCTAGAATAAAGTGTAAAACTCTTCAAACTGATCACAGCCCTAATCAGCTCCACAATCATGATGCTGCATTTCAATCTGTGTATGCGTGTGTATCAATGCTGGATAAAGTACCTCGAACTTATACTTGAGTAAAAGTAAAGATACCTCATTTAAAAATGACTTACCATAACAGTCATGTAGCTTAAGTATTGAAAGTTATAGTAAAAGACTTTCTGGTCCTCACGACGCCGTTTCTAATTTATGATTATCATCAGATTAACAAATTTATAATCCCAGCCAACACTCGGCGTGTCTTTAAAGATAAATATCGACCAGATGTGGAGACGCGGTTATCAATCACGTCGGTGAAGCTTTTCAAACTTTATTTAAAGAGGATCTTGAACTTCGGAGGACATATTAAACGAGTTAGACTGTCAAGAGTCCTCCATAAATTGTTCTGTTTGATCTTCACATTTATTTATACAACTTCTTACATACAGAAAGAACTCAGAAAGTGGTTTAAACTACCAAAACTAAATTAATATTACGGTTTTATGTCCATCTTCTATCTATGTTTTGACAAAAGTAGAGATAATTTGCAAAAACATAACACTCCACTAAAGTACAAAGCCTCCCAAAATATACCGTATATGCACTGTTTGAGTGCTTGAGAGTGTGAGCGTGAACTCATTTGGGACGGCCTCGCGTGGCACAGGTTGAGCGTAATGATCACCTTATCCCCCAAGCTCAATCCTGCTCTCCTTTCATAACTCCCTGTATCACAACAAAGTGCCATAGGTCTTTCATGTTGTGCTCTTGTCTCCTCGTGCGGAGTGTAAGACAATATAATCATGCATTAAAAAGCACCTCGGGGAAGTGGAGATCGCTTCATTCCAAAAAATGTCAAGACAGGAAAGAAGAAAAACATCCCCAGGTTATTTGAGATTGTTTACAGGCATCTGTAACAACCCTGACTATATAGAGAACACCGGTGCCAATGAGAGATTAAAACGTGATAAGTAGGAGACCTTGACATGAATGAAAAGAGCTCCGTGTTGACGGTGCGGAGAAGAACAAGGTTTGATAATAACCTTCTTCGTGGTAGAGCTGCATGTTGGTGGATCAAGGCTTGTTTTATTCATGGCTGTGGTGCAGGATGACCAACGGATAATGACCACATTCACCTTCCTCCTGGCACACGCACACGCCTGTGTGTTTACAAGCTGAATCTCAATATGAAAATCATTGCTGATCAATGGGTAGCCAAGCCCCAGATACTTCCTCTGGCTAGAAGCTAATACGCAGCGCCTCTAATCCAAGTTTCAACTAGTTTTCGTTTGTTTTTTTCGGTGTTGTTTTTTTTTTTTTTAAGGATGCGCTCAGCAGCTATTGGCTTCTGTTGGTTAGAATTAAGAATAATTTCAGCGACTGCGTGGATTGAAGACGGTGGTTAAGACAAGTCGTGTTTTAATGATTGGGTTTCAAAAGGTAATAGAAAAGGATCTGGATATGAGAAATGTGCCGTGTGTACGTTTGAGAATCCCCCAAACACAACACTGCTGCTTGAAAACACGACCACACTGATATAATATAATAAGGTCTGTTTCATTTTTTCTGGTTCTCAAAGGACCGGAGGAAAAGATTGCTAGAAAATGGATTATCTCTCTAACATTGCGAGTTCATAAGTCCAACTACTAACTTTGTTGAAGGGCAGATACGGTCTCCCAGAGGACAAAGCTCATATTTAGCCACGAGGCCTCCTCTGTGATTAGGAGGGAGATGCAAGCATATTGACTCAACTGCGTTTTTTGCCTCCGCGCTGTATGTAATTACCTCTTCAAAAACGAACATTCCACTAATCCTCTAATTCCAGATATTTTAGTGCTCTGCTGGTCTAATAAGCAAATCAAATCATATCTGCACATCACAAATGAGTTTTGGAAATGGACTGAAATAATTCCTTCTGTGGCTCTTATCCCAACCGGGATGGAAGGGATAGCCGAATTGCGCTGTGTGCTGTTTGTTAAGCTGCTATGTGTGATTAGCGGGCGCGCTTGCTGCTGGTGGCCCTTTGGCTTCCCAGCCCGAGGCTCACCTGTAACTCTGTCTGGAAGAAGAACTTCTGAGGGCACTGCGAGCAGTCGTAGATCTTATCCTCCTGGCCGTGGGCAGAGAAGATGTGCTGCTGAAGCTTATTGGCCTGGACAAACACTGCTCACATGAAAGGACACAGGGAGGGGACAGACATGAGGACAAGCTTAGCACTTTGAATGTTCATGTCAGAAAGTTTCATTGTTATTCTTATTTCTGAACATTGTTGAGTTAAAGTAAGGCCTGGTAGTCCGCATTCACAAAACAACAACAAAAAAATAGAATAATTTAATCAAACAATCCATCTAAATAAATATTTTATTGAATAGCATTTCAATTAAAAAATTTATATAATATACTGTATGTCTATAATAAAATAATTGCATCATTATTATAATTATATTATAAATAACAGTAGCAATTATTATCACCATTATACTAATAATAATAATGATAAATAGTAAATAATAATAATACAATATGAAAAAATATTTGCATCTCTCTCAACAAGCTATGTCAAACGGCAATGGAAAATTACATAATTACAAATTAATATGTGATCAAAAAATGAAAGAAAAAAACCCAGACAAAACAATTCAGACGTTGACAGTAAAATGAGAGTGGTCGTATTTGTGGCACTACAGTGAGTGAATGCATAATGTTTGGGGAATAATGATGCTCTTTATTTAGCACCACTGTGGGGACAACAAGCCAGAAAATAAACAACCACAAAAAAATGGCATGGCTTCAAGTGCAAAACATGGCCTCCATTAGTCTACATCGCTAATTATATTGACAATATAAATATTCATGGTGCTGCACTGTTTATTCATGCACACTCGGAGTGCATTCACCATCATACAAACACACAACTTGCTGGCACTTAAAACACATAACATACATTTGTGCTTTAATTAAGCCATAGTCCATGCTGGAACGCTAAAGGGGATGCAGTGTGTGTGTGTGTGCGTGTGTTTGAGTGTAGTTCATAATGTCTCGGAGTTGCGTGCGCGCCTGTGTGTGTCTCTGAGGAGCACTTCAAACATGCCGTTTGTTATCCCGGACCCTTGTGCTTTAAGGACGGCTGTCTAATCTCAAAGGTCTGGATGCTCTGGAAAAGTTAGCATGTGGGGGCTTCATTAGAATTTCTTACAGTTCAAAATAACTTTTCTTCTAATGCATGCACCGAGGGGCAACCGGGAAAGGAGGGAGCGAGAACACAAAAGGTGGAGATGTCACTGGGGTCGCCGCAGCCCTGTAGTACTCCGGGGGTTTCGGCGACATTACTGTGTTCCAATTTAAACACACCTGGGAGAGCAGATATTAATTATTGAACTGTGAACAGTTGAGAAGCGTGGCTTTGTGGGATGGATGTTCGCCGTGCTCCTGACCCGGGGAAATAAAAGTTTAGCTTTCAGAGCCGTCACACTGCAGTTACGCTTTCCGACTGCTAATGCCGGGGTGACAGCTGTCGTTGGAACGTGGCAGCATGTTAACCAGAAATGAACAAACCTCCTCTAATGAACAAACAACAACTCCATGGTCCATTTCTGAGACTAATGGCCACGGCGGCACGAGGATGACTGTAATCACCGAAAGATGGCGGCGCAGTTGGTTTGCGAAACGTCTCCGCTCAAGGTTACGGCTTCGGATGTGAGGCGACCGGGTTATGTTTTCCAAAAATGATGACAATTTTCTTAGTGGGGAATACGCGCTATGAAAGTAAAATACGGTGATAAACAATAGTTTTTTCTTCGGCTGTGTTTTGTCTGCGTATACTGTACAGAAGCAGGTCACAGCAGCTGCGGGAAGCCTTCATTATGTCTTTGGCTAGAGGAGGAAAAAGTCAATACAGCAAAAATAAAAATGGATTTGAGACTTGGGGGGCCTTCAAATACTGTACAACAGGCCTAAACAAAACTGAGATGTCAAGTTAGCTGATTCTCTCTTCCAATGCCTATCTGATCCATGGCTAATAAGAGAGACGTTTCTATCTGATATGCACTTAATGGTATTACAGCTAAGAGATGATTCAGTGCATAAAAGGACAACGATAGCGGAAAAACATGCCTACAATACACTTCACTGTACAAGTCACCTGTTTGTACTAATACTGGGTACTTTACGGCAGGTAATGTGATTCGGGGCTAATTTGTCAAGGTCATTTGCAGGCTTGGTTTATTACAAGCTT
The DNA here is from genome assembly GCA_900303265.1 of Brotula barbata. NCBI lineage: Eukaryota > Metazoa > Chordata > Actinopteri > Ophidiiformes > Ophidiidae > Brotula > Brotula barbata. The sequence goes on from OMNV01003297.1 coordinate 7,553, forward strand.
AACTACTCCCTGATATGAAACGTGTTCAGTCAGTGGTGATAATTGATACATTCTTCATTATTCAAATGACATGTAGTAAAGGGAGAGTAGAGGGAGACATGGGCAAAAAGGGGGCAATGTATTGGTGTTTGACAAGCATTAAACATGCCGCACAATGCCCGCTCCGAGTCACACAGAGGCATGTGTTTTCAGCGCGTTAAAGTAAGGACAGAGGAGAAATAATCCAAGACCACATCCAAACAGGATCAGCGACTGGCTATTGTGGTTCTCCCTGCAGAGAGAGAGAGGGAGAGCGAGCGAGAGAGAGAGAACTTTGTGGAGTTTGTTGGCTGTGGAGCCAGAGCAGAGCGGAGCAGAGGGCTGAGCCGGGTTGGGCGTCAGGGGTGTCAGGGCTGAGGGGGCTGAGGGGCCAAGGTCTCCTCGCTGTGGGGGATATTAAGCCCTCTGATTAGATCTCAGGGGCCGCCCATGGCAGACGTCTCCTTTACTACAGGCCCCAGCTCATCTTTATTTTGGCAGGGTGGTGCTCTCTGCAGGCTGCACTGCACCAATACTGAGCTGTTTGTGCAGGGAAAAAAAAAAAAGTTGATCCTTTTTTCCCCCCCTTTCTCCTTTTCATTTATTTATTCGCCGAGCCTACGTGTGTTTTGTTTCTGGTTAATCCGAGAGTTCGCAAGGCCGACGTGGATCCGAGTGTTCGGCGGGAACACAAACAAGTCATTGGAGTTATGGGGTAAATAATAATTACAGTCTTTGTGGTTTGAGTTAACGCAATGCTTATGTTGCTTGTTGGATATAATCATGTCATTCTAAATATCATTCGCCAGCTGTATGTGGGGGAGAAGTATCCAAAAACTAATTAAACTATTGTATTTGTCACACTGCAGAGCATTGTGTTGGGGGCTTTTTTTCTGCATGGGGTGACATAAGTCGACGAAAAGTACACACGCAGACACACGCGCGACTTTCATCAGGCACACTTTCTTCTGTTTTGTTTGTCTTAAGCACATATTCCCAATCACAATTTCCACACCAGCCCTCACCACTGCTCCTAAGGGTGCAGGCAGACACTTCTAGCTGCAGGCTCCCCCACTTCTGAAACCTGTCAAATCTGTCCTGGGAGAGTCAGCCTCTCTCTCATCATCCAGGGGCTTATGGACCTCTCTCCATTTACCCTCCCTTCCCGACACACTTCTCTTTTCCTCCTCCTCTTCGCTGCTTTCATCTCACATCCAAACTTGCCAGTTGCAGCTTTCTCGGCTTCCTCCAAGTTTTGTCTCCTTTTCTCCTCTATTTTGTCTCCCCTCATCTTCTGTCTGTGACTCACTTTCCCCGTACATTTTCCCCCGGTCTATTTTCTGGTATGATTTGTCCTCCCCTCCATTCCCTCTGGTGGGATTGAGGATAATCAGGTGTGTCAAAGAATGACAATCACTCCCTGCCTCCCTCCAAGTTTTGGATCAGTGGGGGCGGATCAAACTAAAACATGGGCATCAAGTGGGGAGGACCTTTCAAACAATAAATAACATTACGAATAAGTGACATCACGAATTGAACCCTCATTATCAGCGACACCAACGTTAATGAGTCTGAACATAAAAGGCAATTTTTGATTATGTCTGCAAATGCGATTGCCTTTAAATTGGTAATTCGAGCACTTCAGACTTAGTACGCAGTAATTAATCAACAGTATCTCATCCACAGTAATGCAGTTAAAGGGAACCATATGATATTATCCATTAAGCATCCTATTCAGCAAATGTACTTCCTTGTATTATTAAGTATATTTAAGTCGCTCTGTGAGCTGATTTAGAAATTTCTTAAACCCATCAAATCTAAACCAAACATGATAATTACGCTGATAAATCAATATCCTGCCATCTTATGCTGTTTCTTATCTTAATGTGAAGAAATATATTCAAGCACAGCTGTTGGACTATCTCTCCATCCATCCGTTCCTTCAGAGTCTTCAGGGTTCTGTCTGCCTGTCCCCTGCATCCCCAACAGAGGGAGGCCTTTCAGTCCATCCACAGTCCGCCTTCCCCACAACCACAGCCCCTCGCCCATCTGTCTGTCTGCTCTGCGACTACTGTCCTTAGGGTGCACTCTCTCTCTCTCTCTTACTCTCTCTCTCACTCACTCACTCACTCACTCCCGCCCCCTCTCCCTCCCAGCATCCCTCTCTCTCTCTCATGCGCCGTGATCGATATGGACGCGGAGGGAGAGGGGGGACCTGTCTGTCAAAGCCGGCGGTAGAAAATGAAGGCTCAGATGAAGGAGGCATGCTCTGTATATTAAATGCCCGGACCCCTGTGAGGGGTGGGAGGAGGCGCGGGGTGGAGATATATCAATAGGCTTCTGCGAAAAGAGAGATAAGCCCAAAACAGCAATGCCAGAAGAAATGGAGCCAGGGAGGGGAGTGGAGAAAGAGAGAGAGAGAGAGAGGGGAGACAAATGATTAAGGAGCTGAGATGTGGAGGTGGATGAAGAGATAAGGGATAAGAAGGAGAATGCGGAATGAAATGCTCTGAGAGCTAATGATGTTAATTGATGTAACAAGTGGAGTTAAGACGTACAGAGTTTCTATGGGGGGTGGGGAATGAGCTGAAGACCTGAAAAATGCGAAGAAGAGTAAAGAGCTGAGAAGGGAGAAAGAATGAAGAGCTGGCTGAAGTTAACGACTATGCAGATTTCATTATAGAGATAGTTAACCCTGTTGACACTGAAGGAGGGCGCTATCCTCTCAGGAGGAGTCCGGTCCTTCCACCTCCACGCACAGAGACAGATGAGATCATTACAGCTATCAGCACCAGTGCCATCCACAATTAGCACATCTTCTTTTCTTTCCCCACTCCTCCATCTCCCTCTCTCCTCAACGCCGTTCCCCTCCTCCCCCCAGCGCTCCTTCGTACACCCCCAACCCCTCACCTCGTGACACTTCTTTGGCCTTGATGTGGAGGCAATTTGACTAAATAAAAAAGCTGCATGCAGCAAACTGCTCCCAGCTTTGGCCGACCCGCTTGCTTGACCTTTCCCAACTCATTTAGAAGCCATTTGCTTTCGCACACAAACAAAGAGGAGAGCTTTGGAATGTAAAGATTTCTCTTGTCCCTGAAAATGCAAAGACACACAAACACACACAGACACTCACACACACACACACACACACACACACACTGAAAGTACGCACCTGTAAAGCAGACTGGACACTTGAAGGTTCCACCCATGCCCTCAAAGCTGTGCTCAATCAGGTGGCATTGAAGCTTCGCCGGTGAGTCGAACGACTGACTACAGAGCTTGCATTCATGGTTCAGTCCTTCCTCTGCAGAGAAGAAATAACAAAAGCAGAGAAATCCATAAGAGGAAAACTAATCAGAGCATGAATGGCAGAGGAGCAACAAAGGACTCTCTCTCTCTCTCCGTGTCTCACACTCACTCTTTTATTCCCTTTTTTTTTTTTCCTTTCACATGAAATTTTAACTTCAACAAGTGGTGTGCGGCGAAGACTCCTGCCTGTGATTTTCATAATGCAGACAGGAAATAATATAACATGTGATCTGCTCCCATCAGGCATAAATTGGATGAGCAGCAGGGGTCCTAATCGCTGAGGCAAGTTCTTACACTCTGAAAATGGAGAGCAGTGCCTTTGATTACCTTAAATACAAAAATAATTCACTGCTTGTTTATACTGTAGGCAAATTAACACCGACGTGAAGAAAAGCTATAGATGAAGGGAACAACGACTTCGTATCATATTCCCTTCGCAGGAGAGGAATTAAAATAAACCAAGCATTGTGAAAAACAGCCTCGTTTCAAACAGTGCATTCAAGGACAAAATAAAAGTTTCTGCAGCCTTCCTTCGATATCGGCAAATCAACTCGTCATTTCTTAAATGTACATGCGGCACTGTCAAGGCTGTCAGAGCTGCTATCCTTTAAAATAAACACATGTTCACACGTCAACGTTTTTAATAAAGTGAGATGGCACTGACGATGACAAGAACAAAACAGAATCTCAGTTCATCAGCCCGGCATTACAATTCCCCGCACGTCTGTCTCGACGTTAGACTGCCTCAGCCACGGCCGCTCGTAGCTTAAAGAAGAGTCGTTCAGAATGGGTACCTGCACGCTCATTTGCAGCACAACGATCTGCTGACTCAGACTTCCAGAGAACTGCCACCTCCAGTCCATCAATAAAAGACCTGTGCACTCTGCCACGGGGTTTGGACGAGTGCTCTATCAAACCGCTGCCAAGCCAGACGTTAGATCAGCCACGGCGAGGGGAAGGGCTGGCACACTGGGGATTCATCAAGGTTTAGTCTGCATCTCTGTAGCGAAGTGCCCACCACGTAGGGTGCCATGCATTTAAATAGACCAGACGCTCATATCAAAGCCCACCCTCTGCTTTTAAGCATAAAGAGGTGCAAAGTGACAGCAAAGTTAATATACTTCACTACAGTACGTTTTAGGAGACTTTGCACTTTAATATTTTGTAAATATTTCTGCAAATTATTACTTTTACCTAACTACATATCTGAAGGAAAATCTAGAATGCTACTTCACTACTTTCGGTAGTAATAAACGGGTTTGTTACTCATTACAAAATGAATTCTAAAATAGATAATGTTCATATCAATATGTAGACTGGAACATATGAATAAAAGAATTACATTTTCATATAAATGTGACATGTGGATATTGACTGAGATTATAATTTTGTATGTAAAGACAATCACTAGGTATAAATGACACTGAGGACAAGAGATTATTTACTTTTGCTTTCAATGCTTAATTACAGTTATTATTTAAGAAAATACTCTGACTAGTCAATTGCACTTGTAACCATGTAACGTCGTGGTAATTTATCTAAACACTGATCATTTCATGAGAGCTTTGAACTTTCTTAGTTTCTACACCTATGGCCCGAGACTGAGTGAGAGCAACGACTGCAACCCAGTGATCCCTCGAGAGGAAAGGGGAAGCGAAAACCTGCTGCAGTGCCAAAACAAACAGCAGGAACGTATACATATTGAACATTTTACTCTCGTATATTTCCACATGTTCTTTTACTATCTTTTCCTGATAACATAAACACATGGCACCGTGCGGCTGTGAGTATATAGGCCACAGGTTGTACAACAAAAACACGAGCCCACTTTCTGGCTAAACAAACGGCCGATCAAAGCCTTTCGTGTATTTTTGATAGGAAAGGAGTCGATGGTGTGTGTTCTGCAATCGCGCATTCCCTTTTGACAGATGAGACGTTCTGTAGCTTACACGAGTGTCTGAGTGTAGCAGCAGGCATCTGGGAAAGAGGGGGAGGGGGTGGCACGCAGGCATAAGCTCGGATAGTTTGATCACTACCCTCTTTGATCACCATTCAGTGTGCTTATCCGTGTGAGGGTGTGCACTGAGGTCAAGCGCGCTGTAGAGTTCACAGATCTGTTCCTCTGCCATATGTGCAGCCCTCATTTGACCCCGGTGCACGGTGCTGTCCCTTTGGAGACCTAGCCTGCTTCATTATGCAGATAACTCTGCACCTGCCTGTCTGACCTTGTGTGTGCATGCACTGTGTGTGTGTGTGTGTGTGTGTGTGTGTGTGTGTGCAACTGCATCAAGGGAATATAGCACAGAGACATGAATACTGTACGTTTCCAATGTGTGTGGGTGGCTGTTAAGTAAGGTTTTGCATTTTACTTCAGTAAAAGTACATTTATACAGCAGTGAAATGTAATCAGGTTTTCAAAGTAAAAGTACTCTATTTCCTGGGAGTAGTGAAATATTCATATACGCATGTGTACATGTTAATGTGTCAATGATGAACGGATAGGAAAGAGTAAAAGGTTACTCAATATTAGGAGCAACCTTTATCATCTGGAGCATTTAATAGAAATAATCCAGAACAAAATAAAGCAAATTTTCAATTGAAATAATTTTTAAAATCACCTGAACTGTCACTACGTTTATATGCATTCAACATACAAATATTGGTACTAGGGCTGTCCAAAATTACATTTTTAAAATTCTGGTAAATCAAAAGATTTGTGCATTTATTTGCAAAATTAATCCCATTTTTATATGATCAAATTTGACCTGAATTTAAGATTTTTTTTCAAGAGCAACATCTTCAAAAATACATATGGACAAAATTTTCTTTATCCATTTCAATTAATTTTGTAGCATTTAGAACAAAAACTTAAATTCACAACAGCAGATGAAGAGACTTTGATTCAAAATCAAACTGTAAGTAAGACTCAAGACAAGACTGAACATCAGATTACAGCAGCTGCAATCATGTTCTGTGCAATTGCGCTTAATAGCGACTTACAAAATTATTCACTATTTTTTAAAATCCCAGTTATAAATATTTTTTCATCGATTTATTCAGAGTTATTAGCTCTGTTGCTCTGATGATTTGTGACTTTGATTTGTGCCAAATACAGTTGCACTGTGCTGTGTGCATGCTTTGAAGAAGACGATTTATTGCCTTAATAAATCGCAGCATAACCAAAGTTTCAAAGTGCATGTAAACATACTGAGTCTGGCAAAAACACATCTGTGTGGTGGACCTTCGGGTCAAATTCTTCATTTGACCTGAATTATCTCTAGGCGGCACTAAGTCCTCCATTATCTTTCCCTTCCCAAAATGTCATGTTGAATTTGATGTCTTCATCAGCAAATTAGCTTGTGAATTCGGTCAGTGGACAAATTAAGAGGCCTAAAAAGTAGAAAGTAGCACAAACTGGAAATACCTCCTTGACACTACTGTAAGTACAGCACTAACATAGGTGACTACATGTGTGTAAATGAAAGTGAGCTCATTGTATTTTTTTTTACGGATCACCTTATGTGTGTGTGAGTGGAGTGTGAGTGGTTTGATTGTCATGCTGTGCTCAGTCTGTCCCTGTAATGTGCTTTATACAGGGCTGGGTTTGTCTTCGACAGGGTAACAGGCCTTGAATTAGGCTGGCAGCCTTTTTCTTAGTGAGAGCCAAGGGAGGAAGTCAACTCGCTCGCCCCTATAGCTCCCTCACTAGACTGAGGTCACTTCCTGTCGCTCCCCCAGCCCTTCTCCAGGGCTGCCCAATCAGCACGGCTCTACGCGAGCCCCCACCCCTCTCCGAGCACTCAGCAGACTCTGGATATAGTTACAGGGCCACAGGGGACTGTCAGCTCGCTCTTTGGCTCTCTCTCTCTCTCTATCCTCATCTCTCTCTCTCTCTCTCTCGCTCCCTCCTCCCACTCGCTGTTTCCGAGTCTCCTGAGTGTTCTCCGCTGCCACCACCCTGTCCCTCTGCACTCCTAAGAAAATCCTTTAGATGAGAACTGCTCCTGTGCCTGCTCCCTCTAAGCATCCCTGACACCAGCAAAGTAAGCCAATCTGCATATCCACAGGGCCTCGCGTTCCTGTGGCTCATGGTTTATGTATTTCACAGCTCCTTAAAACACAAACGCCTAATATCTCTCCCATGTGGAGGACAGGGTGGGAGAGGGAGGAAAAGCTACTCTAAAAAAGAATGGTCTTTATTTCTCCTCACTGTTTACTTTTTTTTTATTTTATTTTTTTTTTTTATCCGAGCTGAAGTTCATGCACTGTTGAAGGTTGTTTGGGACGCTGGGACTCGCAGCTCTGGCTTGCATAGTTTAGTGAACTCTTTATGTAACAATGATATGGCTGCAGCGTGTTGAAATCTTTTAATTTATACCAGTAGTAAATCAGTCCATTTCATTAATTTGCTTTATACCTATGAAGCAGTGGTGTAAAGTAACAATACCAAAATACTTAAATACCGCAGTGCTTAAATATGTTTTAAGAGACTTTGTAGTGCAGTATGAATATTTTTGCAGATTATTACTTGAACTTAGCAACACTATTGTTACTGGTTACAAAATTAATTCTAAAATAGGCGACGTTCAATATGCAAACTGGGAGATGGACATAAGACTGGAAAGAAAAATAGTTGGTAAAATAACAACTACTGTACTATTAGTTACATTTTGGTACTTTGAGTCAGTTTCAGTTCTTCGTGTATGTGATGAGTCTAAGTTATAAATAAATGTGAAGTTTAAACAGATCACTACATAGAGGACTCTTGACAGTCTAACTCATTTAATGCGTCCTCCAAAGTTCAAGCTCATCTTTAAATAAAGTTTGACTGAAGTGACTGATAACTGCTATTCATCATAGATATGGCCGCTATTTGTCTTTAACGACAGGTGGAGTGTTGGCTGAGATTACTATTCAGTTAAGACGGAGACAATCACAAGTGATCAATGACGCTGTGAGGATGAGAAATTATTTTCCATTTAATACTTAAGTACTGCCAAAGAAAATTATATATATATATATATACTCTTCTCATTCTATTATTCATATACTTCATCCACCGCTGCTATGAGGTGAAAAAGAGTGAAACGACAGCAAATGAAGACAGTGAAACTTTCCAGATAATGGTGTGTAGTTAAGTATGACACAGGGTATTGCTTAATTAAAAACTCTCCCTCAGCTTATTCCATTTCAACACCACCGTCGCCGCCACTTTAAACTATCCTGCAGAGGAGCAGCTACAATTGGAGGGGAATTCAGGATCACTTTTAGCATTTGGCTTTGCAACAGAAAAGTCTGATACTTAGATTTACACTCCTCTCTAAGGCATAGTCAATGGCTCTCTTAAGCTCACTCTTAAAGAGACCCGTGCTGCTTGTGTCGCCGAAGCAGCACACTCTAACAAATGATATTAAGGACATCAATCAAGGCACTTCTTTACTGAGAGTAATGAGTAAACAAGTGGCGGAAGAAAGTAGGTAGCAAAGGGTTGTTTGGGATAAAACACAAATAAAACCACCAGTAAAACTAATAGGTCGCTGTAATACCGAGTTTCTGCCTGCTTGGAGCCGTCCTCTTTATGAGGGATTTGACTTTTGCAAGAACGAGGATTTAACTCTACCTTGTATCATATATTATTCTACCTGATGTCGGAGTTGTGTGTTAATAAATCTAGAAAATTTGGTTTTTCAGCAGACCCACTGCTGCATATACAACCCACGATGGGATTGTGGATGGTAGCAGAGTAGAGAGCTTCAGGCCTGTAAACAGTAGGTGGGTTTACTTCTTTCTGCTCTCTGTGGGAACTATCCATTAACAGATAATGGGGGGGAAATCAGAGTGATTAAGGCCCAGGGAATTATGGGTGAATACAAATTGACTCCACCTCCGTGTGGTGTGCTCTCTGGAGGTAGGAGCACTCCTCAGAAGAAGCCAGCTCATTTCAGAAGTACTACAAGGCCCATTAAGACCTGGAGAATGCTGCAGATGGGGGTAGGACGGTGGTGGGTGGGAGCGCAGAGGGATGGACTCCCTCTGGACCAAAGCTGATTGGAGAACTGGTGCCTGGGGGGAACATTACTAATATCTATTCCCTGCCTCCACGCTTTGAGAAGGATAGAGTGAATCGAGTGCAAAATGTAGAAATTAGTACAAGATTTAATCGCAGCTCCTTGAAAAATTCACCCCCTTTCCATCAAGGAGTTAATGTATTATGATGGAAATATGGCCTGGCGCTCGCTATATAATCAAAGAGATTGGAAAACTACCACAGCATGAAAAGAGAATCTTTACTCCAGGTTGCCTGTAGCGAAGTGGGCACGTTAAAGAAAGAGGAAGAGAAGGTGTCTGAAAGAGGAAAGTCAGCATAAGATGAGATAAACCACGGAACCAAAGACCTCGTGTCAGGGTCCCGTGTTGGTCGCACGCCCGATGCTGTTTTCCATCCTCCGCAGGGAGGAGGAGGAGTGAGGTGAGATTGTTGGCTGTGACATGTCAGTGGTGGCAACGCCTTCGCACAGCAAGAGCAAAGGATTCTGGGGGAACACGTCTCTGGGAGAATGTCAGCTCTGATGCGTGGCAGCTCGTTGGAGGTGCTAATCAGAGCAGAGCTAGGCTCCTGCTAGGATCAGCCACTCTGCGCCTACATTAGCCGCCTCACGGCTCCCCTGGCTGCGGGGCCAGAGGTAGAAACGGTGAACTGACAGGTTTTTGTGTTGAGATAAACATGCGCGACGCTTGAATGGATGTTACAAAAGGTTTAGCCGACTAGAACGCCGTTTGGAGTTCAAAAAACATGAGGGACAAAAACATAAGGACGTTTCTGCTGCCTAACATACAGCCACTGAATAGACATTTCCACTTGAGTTATTTGCCAAGTGCACCTGTGCATGTGTTTAGCAGCACTCAGTTAAACTGTGCTGTGTTTTTCACCGTGTAGGAGAAAATACAGAAATCAGTGTAGGAGCCAAAAAGGACGAATAACACCAACAATCTTATACAGACCTGACCTAAGACTAAGCCTCTTATTTGATCTGGTAAACATGTGCACCCTTTTACAGCCTTATTTTTTGTGTGTTCTTGCTTATAAGGATGTCAAAACAGTTTCATCATGTTCCACAAATGATGAGGAAAATAATACTGAAAGGCAGAAGTGGCTGTTAAATGCCTATATTGGTCTTTAATAAATGACTGAAAGAAATTTGTCAAGGTCCTTAAATGTTGAGGGAAATAACAAAGGAAATTTTTTAAGCTGTATAACAGAAAATTTAAAGGGGGTCGTTTCATTAGTTTTACTCTTTTTTATACTTTCGACTCTTATGATTTCTTTTTAAATTCTTTGACCTGTAATTTTAACGTCTTTATGCCTTTGTAAAACACTCTGAATTGCCTTTGTGTCTGATTGGTGCCACAGAAACAAACTCATCTTGCCTTTCTACAAGCACTTTACTCGGAAGTGAGAAAACAAAGTTGCATTATTGCCCCCGAACTCCTATTGTGTGGGAAGAAGAAAAACACATTGTAACAAATTAGACTCAACACAATATGTTATCGATCATTATTAACCAAAGAGACACAAAAGGGCTAGCATTCATCCTCAACAGTTTTGTCGATGTCCATTATTGACTAATTGTGGGAGTAGCCTCTAGCATCGTAGAGGACTTTAGACATTGGCAAAAGAGTTGGCGAATATATCGATTTTTAAATGTTGAATTAACAGAAATTGCACAACGCAAGCTGGTAGAGTTGGTGTTCAGTAGAATTTGAGGCTACTGTATCCTTTGAAGGATAGTCTGCCTTTCTGCGCTCTGCCTGGACTACATTTACCTCTACATTACCTGCTATTCTTACAGCCCAAACCCACAATGGCTAAAACTCGGTCAAATGAACAGTGTGTAGGTCACAGAGGCAGAGGGAAATAAATAAATAATAAAAAAAACAAGGTAGAAATCCACAACAACAAAGGCAAGAACTGAAGACTTGTTAACGAATGATGTGTAGGCGCTGCAGCTGCAGGCAGGTATGGAGGTCCATTGGGGACAAACAGTGCAGGCTGCTGAGATGGATTGCATGGGAGCGCCGGACCCCCTGCAGCCACACAAACACTATTCTGCACTGAAATGCTCTAATTTACTCTATACATGCCTATTCTAAACTGCTGGGCTTTTTCTTGTTAGAAGGAAATAAAGGTCAAGTGACTACGCCCTGACTTTCCAAGACTCTAGAGCTCAATGGAAGTTGCTGTGCAAAGTGAGTCAGTTAGGGAGGTGGGAAAAAACAAGCAACGAAACAACAGCACAATGGACAAAAGAAAAGTTTGTTGTGAGCGAAGGGAAGAAACGGTGTGAGAATCAAACCAGAATCTCCCTTTGAGCTCTCCGAAGAGTTAGTGGCCTCAATGTAAGAAGTTAATTATGGGCACATGCCCAGCTTTCTTCACTGGCCTCACTGTGGCAGTGTCAGGCTGAGGTATGAGGCTCTGTGGGCTCTGTGGTCCACACAAAGGAGCAGGGAAAGAGAGCGTTGTGCAGAGGGCCCTTGGCTGGGCTCGCGGCATGGAACAGTGTACAATTAGCCAGCCCCTGCGTTCTGCCGGCTTATAATTATCAGCGCTCGCCTTAATTGACTCCCTTA
>OMNV01003299.1:5554-17144 GCA_900303265.1 Brotula barbata
AAAAAAAAAAAAAAAAAAGGAAACGAAAAACCAGCTTGAGTTCGTAGACGCCCTGTAGAGCGCTTGATGCCATTTTTTTTTTTTTTTTTTTTAGACTTCCTTTAGCGTTGTGTTGGACTTCATGGTCTTAAATGTTACTTCAGTCCTCTCCTATTTTTTGCCCTATTTTTCATGATTGACTCTTTAAAGCGTAGAGGGAGGTGAAGGCAGAAAATCAGAGGTTTATCTAAATCTAACATGCTGTTATGGAGTTGTGCTTTAGATTCAGTATTCTAGAGTTTGTCTTTGGTATATATTTTTTGCTTTTCAGACCGTGTGACGACCCAACGTCACACACACACGTGGACAGACACTGTGTAATCAAAACGTCAGCGATTGTTTTATTGCAACCTATGGATTGCCAAAGAGCTGCGTACGCACGCAGGGGTCTGAGAAGGGGCTCGAACGCCGCGGAACGGAGAGCGCGATAAATCATTCTGCCTTCTCTCGACCCTCTTCACGTCGCCCCCTTGATGAAGAACGCTTAGAGAAAGAAAGAAGGAACGACTGAGGAAAGTTGGAAATCGTACCGTCAACTTACTTGGATACACAATTGAGCCTTAAGCTAACTACAGTATACGCTGTATCGGAGGACAGCCATTGAGAAGGGCCAGTGCTGCTAGAGCGACCGATGAAAAGGAGGAGGTGACACACACACACACACACATTCACACATTATGCTACGCAGGCAGACAGAGAGGTGAAGGCAGGCAGACACCGTATTGACTCATTCTCAGAGTTTGGCGCGATTTCAGCCCGACTGGCTCCCGTTTGATGTCGAATTAATTACCCAAACGATCTACGATTGAGCGATCGTCGCAAAGTTCCCAAAGTTAACAGGAAGACAACCCGAACGTGTCTGTGCGAGCCAACGTTTCCTGGACACGGCCGTGAGGAAGGGTGGAAAGTGTCATTAGGAGAAACGGTTTAAGTTGTTCGGTGGCTCAACAGCAGGGTTTGGCCGTCGAGCACGGACGATTCCAACGTGCGGCGCGCGAGACGACGCAAACGTACGAGACGAGTCCACCGACGTCCAGTGTCTGCTCGGTGTAAGAGAGAAGGGATGAACGGACCGTGGTTATGTTTACATGGAACAGACGTGTCACTTTCAGGACGGTTATCAAAGAACTCAATCATCCACTATCAAAGTTTCAGACGGTTGGTAGTACGCAAGTCATCGCAACTAAACTAAAGACAAAGCTCGGTGAGATCAAACGTAGTGACCGGACTCTGACCTCTTCTCGTCTCCTTTGTATTTTTGTTTTTCACTTTGCTCGGCCACAACAGGTCCCAGTCCACCTCTGAAAGGCCTTTTGGTGTTTGAATACCCGGCCGGGTCACGTTATTGTCCTCTGGGGGCTTTTCATGGAGTCTAACACGCCCTGAGTCCTGTTTGGGTGGATTATTAAGAGGTGATGAAAGAGATGGAGGGAGAGAAAGAAAGAGAGATGGAGGGTTTTCTGTCCATCTAACCGTGTTCTCTTTGGATTGTCAGACTGTTTTCCAAGTGCCTTGGAGCCCCTCTCTCTCTCTCTCTCTGTCTCTCTCACTCTCTCACTCTATCTCTCCCCGTGTCTCTCTCTCTCTCTCCTCTGTCTCTCTCATTACCTCTTCTGTCTCGATGGACACACACACACACACACCGTTCGGCACTGGCCAGATAACTCAAACTGTTGTTTGTAGACTTTGTACAGAAAATTTCTTTTTTAATGTTATTATTATTATTTAATAAAGGCTAAATAACAACTGATTACGTTTAGGGGGTTTCTGTCGTTTCCATGAGTTTTGTCGTTGTCGTTTTACACCTACACACACACACAGGACTTCAACTCTCTCTCTCTTCACCCTCTTCCTCTCGCTCCCTCTCTTACCCTCTAATTCCTCTCTTCCCCTCAAACTCCCTCTCTCTCCCTCTTCCCCTCTCCATCTCTCTCCTCTTTCTCCCCCTCTCCTCTCTCTTCCACTCCCCATCTTTCTCTTACCCTCTCTTCTTTCTCCCTCTCCCATCTCTCCCTTCCGCTCTCTCTCCCTTTCCCTCTCCCCATTTCTCTATCCTCTCTCTTCCACTTTCTCTTTCCCCTCTCTTCCTCCCTCTCCCCATCTCTCTGTTCTCTCTGTTCCATTTTTCCTTCCGTCTCATTATCCTACTTTACGTTCTCTCTCTCTCTCGCTCGCTCTTTTCTATTAATTCTCTCCTCTTGTTTTCTACACCTCTCCTTGTCTACTTTCCCATTTCCTCCCAGCTTTCCCTCATTTTTTTTCCTTCTTTCTCCATCTCCCTCTGCTTCTCCTGACCAACTCTCTCAGTGTGTTCTACCCTTCCCATTTGTCTCTGGGCTGTTTTGGCGTCTGTGCTCGTGTGAGGCCAAAGCATGAAGGATCAGTTGCAGTAATGTGGTCACTAAAGCTCCTTTTATGATTTACACATTGAGCTGAAAACACACAAACAAAACCACACAGCCTGGGAGAGATTAGTGGGCTGATCGCTGCAGGAAACGCATCAACCGCTCAACAAATTTGTCTTAAAGATGTGAGTGAGTAACAATGAATACATTGCATTAAACAGTGGGTGGGGGAGGGGAAGGGGGCAGGAGGGGCATTCTTACTTCTGAATCATCACAATTAAGTACTAACAAGAAACAAATGTAAAAAACACAGCAGGCCAGTGATCATTAAAGTGGATCCCAGGTTGGGAAACGGTAAACTTAGGAAACGAGAAATCGCAAGAAAATCCACCAAAACTACAAATTCAACCACTCTGAGGGGAAGACTCCACAAGAAGAAAGGATCTGTCAGATGGGACGCACCAAATCAGGTACTGTGCTGTCAAACCAGTGACCGTCTGTAAGGACACTCAGAACAATCCAATAAGAAGAGACGAGAAACACGCTTTCGCTAAAAATGGAGGAAAACGCAATCGCAGCGTTTTGTCGGCTCAAGAAACTCGACGACGACAACGCAGCTCGAGAAGCTACAAGAGTCAGAATTTAAGACGTTACAGAAGAACAGTCTGCTCCTCTCCAGCATCGCCTCTGACTCCATTCAGCCGTTCGGTGCTAAAGTTTTGGTTTTGGCCTCTAATTAGCTCACGTACGGAGCCATTATCGCTCTTATCTCCGGATCAGCACTTTTCCATCCCTTTCTTCTTCCTGTTATCGCTCCTGCCCTCATTTATTCATCATTTGTTCATACTCCTCGGGAGACTGACCCCATTCTCACGCTCTCCTGCGCGTACGCCGTAAACACGCACACCTACGTACAAGTACATACAACAAGTACTTAAATACTGTCAATGTGCTGCGACACGTTCACGTCAACGTCACACCGACGTCTGCGTGTGAGCGTCTAGAGACCACAAGGTGAGAGGACGCTACGCTCAAAGGGGGACACGCTGACGCACAGCGGAACACGCACACACACTCCGAAACGAAGAAAGATGGAAGAATGACGCTCACCTTCACGATCGTCGTTGGAACGCGAGGTGAGGGTTCGCACGCTTCGTTCGGCTCGGCATCCTCAGCTGCTTGTGCCTGTGATGTCATCAAAGAAGCACAAATGAGGAAATGAGTGAAAGAAAAATGGCAAAAATCAGCCAACGTCCACCATAACGCACCGTGAAACCCAAACCAGACCAACGGCTCAAACGGTTCGTAATTATCTTCATCATGACTGCATGCCGAGTGGATTATAGCACAATAAAAACACAATGATCCACGGGTAAAAAAACACGGTGAGTGTGAAAACTAACGGTAACGAGGGGGAAAATAACCAATTAGCGCCGTCACAATGAATAAATCAATTTTACACTTTGCTTAGATACAGATTAGAGGTTAAAACACACACGTCAGACGGAGAGGAATGCACACACACACACACACACACACACACGTAAACACAAAGCCCGTATGAAAGTGGTGAGCCTGGTATTTATAGGAAGGCAGTAACTCTCCGCAGCGCTGACAATCAGGTGAACAAAGCTGTTCCAGCTGTGGAAAGAGCAGTGTGTGTGTGTGTGTGTGTGTGTGAGAGAGTGTGTGTTACACTATAAGTCACTTACAAATAAAGTATTTGTATAATGGCTGTGACCATCACAGGGGGTGGGGCTAGAAAACTGAATGGAAGTACTTAGAATGAACTTTATAGTGTGGAAAGTTGGTGGTGTGTGAATTATTTGGTGTGCGTGTGTGTGTGTGGGCTTGTGTTTACCTTCATTAGTTGTGTGTGTGTGTGTGTCTTCCCAGCATGCATGCCCACGCAGTTAAGTTTGCCGAGGCGCTGCTGCATTGTAGGCAGCCCGGTTGGCGATGCAGACAGGAGACTCTGGGAGAGAAACGAGTGAGAGAGAGAGAGAGAGAGAGAGAGAGAGAGAGAGATAAATTCACTCATTCACGACTTCCTTTAAGTTCACACAAAAGTATGCAACATAAATGTTCATACTTCTCTTTTCTCCTCCGTTCAACGGATGCCCTCCTCCCTCTCGCCCTCCTCCCTCTCCATCCTTTCTTCCTGTACATCAAATCATCTGTTCCCTGCATTCCTGCTTTCTTCCTCCAGTCGTCTAAATTTATACTTCCTGCTGAAATAAAAAAGCAAAATATACGACTCCTTCATTTCAACTTTCATAATTCCTTCTCTCCCACATCCAATCCAAGATGAATTCATCCTTCTTGACTTACGTGAATTTGGTCGCTCTTCCCTTCTTCTCCTCCGTCCTTGCGTCCGTTCTGCATCCCTCACCGATTTTTCTCCTCTCACATAATTCCCTCAAATTGATAAATGTATTATTTAAATCGCGTTTTGTACATATAAAGTTAAATCGATACAGATGGCGGCGCCAAACATTTTCAAAATGAGCCACAAATTGAATTTGCACAGTTCTCTTACTGCATTCGATTCTCCACTTTGAGAAAACGTAAAGTAAGATAACGGCTGAACATCCTCACCGTGATGCCTGCGTGAAATCCATTAGGTGTTCGCTCTCCCCTCCCCCGCCCGGGTACGAGTCCAGCAGAGTCTTGGCGGCTCCCGTTGTCCCGTTCTCCGACTGTCCTGAGCTACGCGCTGCTAAATCGAATTACATTTCATCAGACAAAAGCTTCTTCTCCCCTCGATACGCCCCAACAAACATGATTGTTGTAAATCCAATCACAGCTGAAGCTTTATTGCTTTCTGATTTGGACTTCCACTTATCTGGCCGTTTGCCAGCTGTTTACCGGCAGCTGTCCTGGAATGTTTCTAAACTAATAATTGACGGTAAAGTTCACAGGCTCACCTGAGACCTGAGTCTCGCTTCACTTCCTGTTGGAGTATCTGTGTTCCTCCCTCATTCTTCCTGTCGTCCCCAAAGCTGCCGTGTGTAACCACAGGCACAACCAGAAACTGAAGAAGGTATCCGGCCTCCACAGCACCTCCTGCAGGTGGAATCTGATCTACGAGAGTCCAAAACATTCCACATTTTACCACCAGGAGAATCTTTACCTCGGTGTCAATCACAGTCTCAGAGATGGAACCTTTTCATCCTTTTATCAATTCAGAAACATTTCATCACTACATTTTGAGTCCCTGTCGTCCTGCATCTTTCTTTCTTTTCATCTGTACGTCTCATTAAAAAGAGAAAAAGTCCTCCTTGGCTATTAGAGGACCGACATTCTCTAACAATGATATCAGTGTTTCCATTCGGTAGCCTTTGGCTTATCTTAAACGTCTCTCAGCCACAAACACTTGTGCTTTTAGAGGAGGCTGTTGACATTAAGACTCTTAAACTATCCACGGTTGAAGCATTCACCCTCCTCCCCCCCTGTGGATTGTGACTAAGAGGAAGGACAAAATGCGTGTGTGCGTGTGTACGCGTGTACGTGCGTGACTGCGTGTGTGTGTGTGTGTGTGTGTGTGTGTGTGTGTGTGTGTGTGTGCTGAGTTTCCAACATCCAGCCACAGTGCAACCGTAGTAGGGCTTAAAAATGTTACAAGGTAACACAGAATGGGCCGTACAAACACACACACGTATACATGCCAACTATGCAACACAAGTACAGTACAAAAGACACACACACACACACACACACACCATATAGTACACGCTGGCATGCGTCCTCCTCCCATAAATAGCAACAATAGCCTTGGCAGGGCCTCTGTGATCTGCAAAGTGGTCTGCCATTCAGGCCCCCTTTCATCTGGGTAGGTGGCACACGTGCACGTGTGCTTGCGTATGTGTGTGTGTGTGCGCACCTCTAGCACCAATGGTGTTGTGGACATCCTGTCTTCTCCTACACAGCCAACATTTAGCTGTGAAGCCACGTACACACTGGTACCTGTAAATATGGCAGAGAGAGAGAGAGAGGGAGAGAGAGACAGACACACAGACAGACAGATTAAATAGAGATGTTGACAGACACAGAGACAGACAGACAGATTAAATAGAGATGTTGACAGACAGACAGATTAAATAGAGATGTTGAGTGTGTTTCTCTCTCCATATCGTTCCTTGTTGGTATTATTTAATGAAACATGTCACACCGTCCACCGACAGACTCAAATATAAGAGATGATCAAAGCCGGCCGGGATCATTAACTTTCTCACCGCCGCTCGCTTTTCCTGTGTGTGTTGTAGTTTCCTGCTCTCTGGGGGATTAAAGTCCACCATCATTAATTTTCTAATTATTTACCTATCAGGCTTCACATGTGAACAGGGCTGGAGCACATCAATTACAGCTCCAAGTATCACACACACACACGCACACACACACGCCATCCTGCTCTGAGTGTATGTTAGTGTGTCACTGTGCTGTGTGTTTCCCAGCAGCCCGTGGGCACTGTGTGTTTAATGGATTGGTGGCAGCCTGGTGTATTATTGATCAGCAGATGGAAAGTGACGGATGATTCCCTGTGTGTGTGTGTGTGTGTGTGTGTGATCATGGGATAAACAGAAGCTTGCTGCGTTCTTCCATTTGCTTGTTTACTCCAAACACTAAAAAATCCCTCCGTTCTTCCTCCTAAATTGCTCCTCCAGTACCTGGACAGACATTAGACCACATCTAAATGTAACTTATTGACACAGCTTCACCTTTTTCAAAAACAACAACTTTAATGCTTCCTTTCGTTCTATATATATTTCACGGGGTCAAAGGTTCCAGGTTGGCCTTTGACGAGCTGTAATCACCCACAGGGAGCAGGATCTGACATCACAACCCTGCAGAGCCCTGACATATACGGCAGCGTTCATTCTAAAGCCTCAAAGTTCCTCACCGACGTTTAATATTGATCTTTACATTACGCTTAGAGAGAGAGAGAGAGCGAGAGAGAGGGGGCGAGAGAGGAGGCACAGCAGTGGTTTATCCATTTCCTGCTGAGTTAAAGGAAGGGGACCGGTCCCTCCGGCACAGCATGGTGTGTTTGTATGTATGCGCAGTGTGTGTGTGTGTGTGTGTGTGTGTGTGTGTGTGTCCGTGTTTTTATGTGTTGGTTTGTGAGTGAGTGTGTGTGTGCGTCCCTCCTCTTGACTCTCTTCACGGCATGTAATAGTGAGTTGGCCTGGTGACAGCTGGTGATTTTGAGTGACATCTGTTCAGACCTGAGGAACTCCCGCCGTGCTGCCGGAAATAAAAACTGGCTCTGATTAAACAGAGCCCCTGAAACCTTAAAGTAACGACCTGCCTGCATCGGGCCGCTTAGGACAGCTGGACGGACAAATATAAAAACAGAACACACACATTTTACATTTCACCTACAGACTAAAGCCCAGGACATGGAATCACCTGCTTCCTGTAAGCGTGTTCCGTGAGACAACTATGTCTCTCTGGCGCCGCCCTCCTGTTGGAATCTGATATGAAAAATAAGGCGAGCCCATAGGTTTAAAGGATCCTTTACGACTAGTTTTAGGTTTTCTTACTTGAGAGAGGCGTTGGTGGTCCGTAGAGGGAGGAGGAGACGTTCACTCCAGAGTCCGTACGTCCACAGGGTGAAGAGCCATGAGAAACATGGGGACAACAGAACGGTGGAAGAAGTAAAGAGAGGTGAGCTTTGTTTGATTCTGCACCAACTTAAAATGCTTAAAATGGTTTGAATAGTTGCGATAGTTAACGTGTGGTTATGTTGCTGGATGATCTAAAAGAGCAGCAGCAGCATCTTACCTACAGATTTTCCGGATTGTTATGTCGCACCTGAGCACCACAATTAGACCAGATACATCGAACAGTCACGGCACCTGAGGCTGGAGGGGGGAGGAGGGAGGGAGAGAGAGGGGGAGAGAGAGAGAGAGACAGAGAGAGAGAAAGAGAGGGAGAAGTAGATTTCCACGTCAAATGTTTTGGTCAAATCCAGCCTGAATTCTGTCTCCTGTCACACACGTGTCTGCAGATTGGAGGATTAACTTTTGGTTTAGGATTTGCATTACCGTGTGTGTCCCTCCATGCCCTCGTGTGTAAGTGTCCCCCTCTCTCCCTCCCACTGTCTGTGTGCGTGTAGGTGCGTGTGTACCTGAGCGTGTGTGTGTGTGTGTGTTTGATGTCATTATCTCTAATAGGGAACCACAGGTGGCTCTATTACCGAGTCTGAACACTGCAGCTAACAGGGTGCCGCACACTGGCAGCACTCGGTGTGGACACATGGGGGACGGGCAGACAGAAAGACAACATTAGGTGGTTTGTCCAAACCTACAGATAGCTCCTGTCCCGAGTAACCTTTTCAGGTTTCACAGATAGAAAAAAACAAAACAATGAACAAATATATTCATAACTGAGGCTTTAATTGGGGCTTTTTGAGCTCTGCCCCCCCAGATCACGGTCCGGTCCTCATCCTGAGACATGTGTGACTTCATGTTGTCACACTGTTCGCATTGTTGGCCGGTGTGATGTTGGTATCTGGCCGTTGTCATGGTGATTTTGTGTGCTCCAGTCCTATTTATTGGTTTCAGGGATATGGCAGTATGTCGTATATGATCTATGTATATACATTTATATATATATATATATATACTTTGTACTTTCCACACGTTTGCTCTCTCTCCTCAGATGTTTAACTCCTTCATTGCCTGGTGTCTGTCCATCACTCACCCCTTGTTTTTACTAACTCGCTCATTTTCCATCTGCCTGCCTCAAACAGTTCCTCATTTCTGTTCGTGTTTCTACTTTTCATCCCTCTCTCTCTCTCTCTCTCTCTCTCTCTCTCTCTCTCTCTCTCCCTACAGGCTATGGTGGCCCCTTTATTATGAGAACCCTAGATCTCAGTCTCAGCTTTACAGCGGCTCAATATTGTACCATCTATCACTCTGCATAGACCCGGGGGCAGCAACAGCCTCGACGGGAAAGAAACAAGATTTACTGCGGGAGGACCACGGTCTGCAACTGTGGCGGCGCAGAGGCGAAGGGAGACGGAGACGGAGGAGGACGGAAACCGGGACCGAGATGTGATGGAGGGAGACAGAGACGGACGAACGGAGAGACAGACGAGGCAAAGATGGCGGACAGTCCGCGGAGAAGGAGCAAAAAGCGATGGAGGAGTGAAGGAGAGAGAGAGAGAGAGAGAGAGAGAGAGGCGAAGAGAAATGAATGCGCGAGGAGGAATATGCAGAGAGGAAGACGGATGAAGCAGAGGAAGATGAAGCGAATGAGTTTGAGCGATTGAGAGTATAACGCGTGTGTGTGTGCACGTGCGTGAGGATGATAGACGTAGTGCTTAAAGGCCAGTGCTGCATGTCCATTAGGTCTTTAGTAATGACTGAGGTGTGTGTGTGTGTGTGTGTGCGTGTGTGTGTTCAGTAATCATCTGTGTCACTGTGATTGATGGCAGACCACAGTCACTGTTTAAACATTTAAAGTCTTTGAGGACAGAGAGGGGAGGAGGAGGAGAACAATGTGGGAAAGATGAGAAAAGGAAGATGGAGGCGACAAGACACCCTAATGATCCGGTTTCATCTTAGTCTCAGACCTACATCAACATTATTGCGTCTCACTTTTCTTTTCTACATCTGCTCTCACTCCCACGATGATGCAAATCCCACGTACACAACGATACACTCCAGTCTGCAGTAATCCAGGTTTCTAACATTCGTGTCCGTCGTCTGATTTCTATTTGTCGGCGAGCACAGACGCCGCATTAACGCCAAGCATCGAGCAACCGTTTCTCTGTCCGAATCCGTCATTCACGTAATGAGGTTAATGCTCCCAGATCATGAAGTCTGCCCGCTCACACACCGGCCTGGCTCGCGCCGCGTTCCCATCTCGGTCCAAAATAGCAAAGTGTAAATCGGGGACTCATTCGTGAGATAAAGTCCTCCACCTCTCCGTCGTCCTGGCTCAGCCAGCTCTCAAATTATTTGAATGGGAGTTGTGACTCGGGGATCTGTCCCTGGAACGCATTAACATATCAAATTAACGAGTGGATGAAGATCACACACAGAGCAAATTAACCACGTTAAGCTCATTAAAGCAGAGCAGAGCGTCCGACGTTACAACAACATCCTACAGACGGCTACGGTCGGCTCGTCCGAGTCTGTACAGGGACGCGAAGCCCTCGTCGCCACCCACATCAGCTGATCACCACAACAAACGGTTCTATTTTCACAGCAGGCTCTTCCATACATCTGTTTCATATTCACAGGTCAACGACTGTCACCAGATGAAGCAAACCACTTCAGACTGTTACATAAACGGGCGTGCAGGCGGGCGTCCAACCATCCAACCATCTAACAAGCTGGTCATGTGGTCAAGAGTCCCCGAGTGAAAGTGGACTATCATCGGACGAACGCACAGCAGAGGTGATGTTTGTTTCAGGCCGTAGCAGCAGGCAGGAGAAGAAAATATGATCATTCACTGTTCTGGAAAACACTGCAGTGGCCCTACAGAGAAATCTGACAGGTGTGTGTGTGTGTGTGTGTGTGTCTGGGTATGTGGGTGTGTATTTGTGGGTGGGGCAGGATCATCACAAATGAAGAATAAAGGAAGTAAAAGTTGCCGTGGATGACTGATGAGCTCAGAGAAAAAGAAGTGGTTGAGAGAAAAGACATGGGGGACAGGAGGAGTGGGAGTGTGTGTGTGTGTGTGTGTGTGTATGTGAGAGAGAGAGAGAGCTGAGACAAAAGTGAAGAAAAGAGTGAGAAGAACTGGATGATGAGAAGAGAGAGAGATGAATGTTTCTATGCGTTTTTGTGTATACGTGTGAGAGTCAGTGTAAATGCTATATGTGTAAATGTATGTGTATGTTTGTGTGTGTGTTTGTGTTTGCGTGTGTGTGTGTGTATACGAGCCCAGACAGGCAGTAAAGAAACTCCAACAGTCTGGATACTCGACCGTTCTCAGGCTCTCCAATATAATTCAACCGTTCCACCACGTCAAGTTCCCCAACGTGGCCCTGTACAGACTGCCACACCCCCCTTTCGCCTCGCTTCCATATATGGGCATCCTGTCCCCCGTGGTGCTGAAAGGGATTATTATGTTTATGTCTGTGCTGCTCCAGTGACCCCGAAAAAGAATAAAGACAGACTATTGAAGCTATTTCCACCCCGTTCTCCGTGTCGACAAACCGTCTCCAGTAGCTCAGCGCTGAGACAGATGTG
>OMNV01003299.1:17164-54595 GCA_900303265.1 Brotula barbata
GGGAGACGGGGGGGGGGGGGGGGGGGGGGGCGGAGATGGAGACACAGCAGAGATTGAATCATCAAGTAGCACAGACTTTGGAGAAAATGCTAAAGTCTTGTTTTAAAATGGATGCATTTCATTTCTATCCAAAGAAAATTACTCAAGTAGCATCAGACTATCAGATTATTGTCCAAATAATCTGTCGGCGTTCGAGGTGAAACAAAGGCGAGAAGAAGATGTGTTTACAATGTGAGGCGGAGCTGATTGATCATGTCAGAATGATAATAATAATAATCTTTGTTTACATACTGAACAAATTTAAAAAGGGATTTGAAGAAATCCACGGCCAAAAATCTCCACTCCAACATTCCAATTTGGGCATTTTACAGATTATAATCAGCATATATCATACACAGAATCTATTCTCATATTTGTCCCCTAATTGCAGCGTGGACAACAAAGTTTAGTTTCATGAGTAGAAATAACATTGATCCTGGTCTCACTTGATACTAGATTACTCAATAATAAATATTTGATTAATCCATAGATTCACTACTGTGCAACACTTTCATGGTGGTTTGTGATCAAATCTTTTTGTTCTTTTCCCATTTTTGGAATGATTTTGAAGGCTGACATGTTCCAAACCTTTTTGTCTCTTCTAATGTAGCGCTGTGCTTGTAAAGTCACTGAAGTGAGGCGTAATCTGGGAGGAGAGGTGGAGATCGCGAAAAAAGAGCGAGAAACAGAAATAAAGGCGTCTGAAAGGAGGGAGAGAGCGAGGGAGCAAAGTGTTGAACGCAGCATCCTGGCACGGGAACAGACACGCCCCGCCACACAACAGTCCAGACATTAACTCCTCTGCTCCTCTGTTTTCTGCTGCCATCACTCTTTTCTCTCCCTCCTTCGCTCCTTCTCTCCATCTGCCCTGCCAGTGCACCTGGCCTCTTCACTTTCTCTCACTCCATTTCCCCTTTTACTCCCCGTCCCCGTCTCTCCACTCATCATTTCTTTCTTCTCTGTTCGTCCCGTTTTACGCTCCTCCTTCCTCTCGCCGTTTTGCAACTGAATAGCTCTTTCTCTTCCGTCTGTCTTCCTAAATCTGACGGCATCTCCGCGTCTACTTTGGGCTCCTTTTGACTCGCCGTCTTTCTCCTCGCTGCGGCTCGCTCCTCTCCTGCATTGGGGAGGCCCACGGGGTGATTGTCCAAAAACATTCTGGAGGGTTTTACATGGAGGCCATATGGCTAACAGCCCCACGCAGCACCGAGTGGGACAGACGCACAGTGTGAAGGAAGGATTGTGTCCTCCGTCCCCGGTGGGCATGTCCACCACTTATTAGTTTCCCATGGAGAATTGATATTGTTCACAGAGCAACTTGGCTCGCCTCGGATCACGACCCTGACTGCATGAAAAGGAGGACCAGCAGCGTGTTTGTGTGTGTGTGTGTGTGTGTGTGTGTGTGTGAGTGCAGATGAACTCTCGTGCAACCAATTGGAGTTCATCCTCTGTAATCTACTTTGTGATGTGTTTATATTTACAGTAAGCTGTACTCAACTGTCCTTAGGTTCCTTTTCCAAAGCAGAACTTTTCTGTAATAAGATCGTTTTATTTGTGCCACTGATTCTACCCGAGTTCCAAGACATTTACACACACACACACACAGGCCGACTAAATTAAAAAGATTATTCACTTTTGACAATTTCAGTGTTCTTCATACAGCTGGCCTGTAACAGTCATAGTTCACGGCTGTGATTATGTGAGGCCTTTGTTTATCTTGTTGTTTTTGTTTGTTGATTTCTCATCTGACCATTCATGGCCTCTGAAACAACGTTTTCCAGCTGTTGCTCTGTGTATTCCTTAGTAATGTAATAAATTGCTTTTATCATTAATTTTACAACATCGTCTACTACCCAGATTTCACAGAGATGCTCTCAGGTGATTCTCACGTTGGCACCGGTAGGTCGCGGTGTGTGCATGCTGGGACATGTGAGGAGCTGAGCATGCTGGTTGTTTGCCTCGTGGACGTGAAGAGTCTCCCCTGGTATCTGAATTATGTTGCCTTGTGGCCTTGATGATGAAATCAACATCTGGCCGACGTTCCAGCTGCTCTTTCTCTGTCGGCGTGCACGGCTTTAATGTCACTGACTCCATTCTTCCTCTGTGGTATAAAAGTATGTCGACCAATGCCCCGTCGTGCTCCTTCACTTCCCTACAGCTTTGCAGTTTGAGTTTCTTTGTGAAGTTTTGTAAATGAGCGTACGCAGTAACAAAGGAGCATCTTGTCCTGAGCCATGCCAACACCTGCTGTAGTGCTTTAAGAGCTTGTCAGGTTGCCCTCGGTTACAATAACAGGGTTCATCCTCATTAACTGCTGCAGCGCTTCAGGCTTCCATCCAGCGATTCGGCTCCAAATAAAACACAGAGAGATTCGGTCCATGGACAGCTGTGCTCGCTAACAAACTTCTGAACAAACTCTTCAGGTCAGTGAACCTGAAGTCGCACAAAGATGGATGCAGGGATGGAGTCTCATCCAACAGCACGTCTTCCATTCTTCCATCACCTGTTGCCGTGGCAGCTGAGTCACTCGCGCACAGCCTCAGTCTCATTTTGCCGCTAAATTTAATGAAAGTGACACTTGAGACCTCAATAATTTTTGGTCGACAACAGGAAGTCACAAGGCAGTCATTTAAGATTCAATGGTTTCACCTCCAACATGAGGATATTCTCCAAAATCTCCACCAACGCACAACTTTATGCAAATAATGATGACGCAATCAAAGAATGTCTTAATTGGTGTACAAATCAAAAAGTATCGAGAACTTTTCAACATACACACTTCCACCTTGTCTGCACTACATTTTGGATGAGACGCAGCATCAGGACCACAATCTAAAGAGGGCAAATCTTACCTCAATACCAGATTATGCTGTGACATAAGAACGGTAACGAGAGGGTGGCAGCGGACATGTTACGCTTATTGTGTTTACTGTGTGTGCGTGTATGTTTGTGTGTGTGTGTGTGTGTGTGTGTTGTGGTGTTTGCTCATGCAGACCTGTGCCAGATGTTTGTGCGTGCACGCCTGTTTGCATTCAGTGGGTAGAGGAGTACTGGTGTGTATGTGGGGATGACTGGCACCGTCAGTTTGAGTGTCACTGATGACACACAGGAGGTCCACTGCCACAGATGAGCTCTGTCAAACTGTCTGCACGTCAACACTCGCAAGCGCACACACACACACACACACACACACACCTACAACTCAATTCGTCCTTCACATTTCCTTCTCTTTTTCTCTCTGTCTCTCCCTCACACACACACACACACACACACACACACACACACACACACACCTCGGCTCTCGTCTCCCAGGTTTAATGTCTTAGTTTGAGTGCTGCCGGCCTGATCCCTTTATGTTTGCTTTCTCTTCCACACACACCCACAGAATAATACCGACAGATGCACACTGTACACATTTGGTGTCTCTCATCTCTTGGCTGATAGCTGTCAACTGTTCCTGTGAGCCGCCATTGAACCCTGCGCACTGATAACAGCAACAATAGCCGTCTCATCTGCAGGCAGACAGTCTCATTCATATGTATGGGTTTATATGCTGTGAAATCTCATGACTCTGTCACTCCTTCATCACCGTGGACGGCTTGAAAAGATCAGGCTGGCATTTGCTGTGCATATTTCTACAATTGATAAATACATAATACATAAACAAATTTGTTAAGAATGTTGCCGGTGTTCAACTGATTTTATTTTAGCATTTTAATTACACGAACACGGCCTCATTGGTGGAGTAAAGCAGAGTAGAAATACTTCACTGAAGTACTTCTGTATTTTTAGGAGACTTTGTACTTAAGTGAGTTATTACTATTATCTAACTACATGGGTGAAGGAAAATCTACACTTTTTGTAAAAACTAGTTTGTTAGTGGTTACAAAATGAATTCTAAAATAGGAGATGTTTACAATATGCAGACTGGGAGATATAAGACTAAAAATAGTTTTATAGATTATATTAGATTAGATAGATTTTATTGTAAGTGTATCAACATCTGTACTCTGAGTTGAGTTTATTTAGTTGAAGTTCTTCCTGTTTGTGATGGATCGACTCTATGCGCCATGCACAGCGTGAACCAAACGCAATCTCAGTTGGAGACGCCACCTAAAACGGAGACCGTGACAGGAAAACGGGGACGTCGGGTCACCTCAGTGTTTGTCTCTACAATCCTTTGTCCTCATTCCATTCATTCTAGAGATAGCCAACCAGCTAATGTTAGCTAACACAACAAAAACATTGTATCAAAGCACACTGAGCACGTTTATCGGGCCCTGGCTGGCACACATGACACTGCACAAACCTGGATCAGATCGTAGATCCTCCCGAATCAACAAGCGAAAGTACAGCCAGTGACTCAACTAGACTCAACTGAGGCCTGTTTCCTGTTTTGGAACAAAAATCCCCCCACACTGGCCGGGTTTTTTATAGTCCATCTCCTAAGGTAAAGCACTCAGAAGCCTCGGGTTTCCACAAACATTTATCCATTAACTACTTTTATGGCACCAAGTTAAAACCCACGAGACCAGTGGGGAGGGGGGCTCAATCCCCAAAGCCAGTTATAATACAAAAGAGTTATGTGCGTGTGTATAGTGTGTGTCTGTGTGTGGTCGGTCGCTTCAATCCAGGCGGCAGCCCAACGGTCCTTAAACAGAGATAAATAAGAAAGGAGACGAACCGCCGAAGCGAAAATTAACCATTTGTGTATGTGTGTGCAAGTGTGTGTAAAACAGAGGGTAGGAAGGAATGTTAACAGTAGGAGAGAGAGAGAGAGAGAGAGAGCGCACAGTGTGTTTCTGTGTGTCAATTCTCCTAGGAATAATGTGGCTTTTTAGTAAATCTGGCACATCACCATCTCACCTGCTATGCACATACACACATCCTGGCACAATACAACCCTTTAGGGATCAATTACTGCTCACTCACGTCTTTATCATCTCTATGAATACCTCTCAGCATCGACCACACGCACACACACACATGCACACAAGGCTAAGCTCATTTGATAGCTGAGATGTATAAGCTTCTGTCTCATAATGCTATCTTCAAAAACAGCTCGCCAAGTGACACAATAGCCTTTATTGTAATGACTGACGTGTGTGTGTGTGAATAACACATCTGCTTGTCTGGTACCTGTTGATCTTTCTCTTCGCCCTCCGATGGTGCAGCATTTGTTCATCTTTCTCTGGATGAAACTTTTCCTGGGTTTATTCGGCAGGAACAGGATGCTGGCACAAAGAAAGTGATGCAGACAGCAGTGAGGTGGGGAGCAGTGGACATTAGCACCACATCTGGATTGTAATGAGAGCATGAAAATCTGTTTGCATCACTCTAACAAAGACTACAGAGCAACGTCAAATTGCAACTTTTCAGGCACAGAACGCAGCAGAAATGGTTGAAAATGAAGGAATTTCATGAAGTTTCTCCAGTTGATTTGATTCTTTATTCAACTACTGCTCGCATTTAAAGATTACTCCAACCGATACTTCCAATAGTAACCAGAGTTAGGATGCAGTTATTTAGCTGTAAGTGAAGCCAGAATCCCAGAGAAATCACTTAAAGCGGGCCCCGTGCTGATGAAGTAACAAATGACTTGTTTCAGATTTTCTCCCACTTTGATCCAGATCCTTCCTCACCTCTGTTTTCTCAGCCGTGGTTCACAGGACCAATTATCAGGACATTGATTGGTTAAACAAGCCACCCCCGGCTACAGACTCTGCGTTAGTCTGCAACATTATGGGCCCGTTTGGGAGCGACGGAGCAAAAGAGTTTCAAAGCAACCTCATAAATATGCAGATACATGCAGAGAGGATTTATTTTTAATAAAGCCTATTTTTTCCATTCTGTTCTATGAACGACTGTATGCACTGCTCTCTTTTTTAACCTTTGGTGTGATCACATGAAGTGGCCTGAAACGAGGCTAAACCTCAAGGTGTAGTCACTTTTTCAGCAGACGCAGGGGATTTGCTTTTACTAGGATGTGGAGTGGTGAGATCAGGGCACAGGATCTGGGCTAGAGATCTGTGAATCCACCCAGAGCTGGGAGCATGTTTAAGCAATCATGACCTGGCATAAGGTCCGTGTACGTAATCAATTATTCATTTCGACAGTGGGGGAATGTCAGTCCATCTGCTGAGAAGAGCCGTCCTGGCTGAGTTGTGGCACATTGGGATGTTGGTTAATAATGATCCAACTATGCATTGTTGTTCCGCCTGGGCCAGTTGGAATGGCTTTGAAACGCTGCAGTTCACTGAGCAACAGCCGAGCCTCTGGTTTTTATTTCCTCATAACATTTTCTAACGTTTCCTCTATTCTGATTGAAAAGTAGCTTCCTTGGATTCTCCAAATGTGTCCATGATGCACACATGTGGTTGATATTAAATTTGTAAACAGCACTCCTGCACCTGGTGATGTATTAGACTATGGTCCAAAGACAGCGTAAAATAAACAGGAGGAGAAGAATCCACTCAATCTCGGTTGTTGATGAAATCCGAGTCATCTGCATTTTGGTAATACATCAGATGAGAAACTATATGTTTCTATAAGTTAATTAAGAAAACACATTGTGTATTGGTTACTGGTTCACCTACACTGAAGCTAGACTACCCCCTACAGGTAGAAAGAGGCATTGTGCACTTAATTTATTTGTGCAGTAATAAGATAAGATAATCCTTTATTGTCACATCAACTGGGAAATTAAAAAGAGAATCAGAAGAAAATATGGGTAGTTGAACTACTTCAAACTTATGTATTTGTAGCTCTGTATATACATAACGTCCAGCTTCAACTGACACACCACATTAACTTGAGTCTTATCAAAGGGTGACCAGTGTGAAGAGGTCCATTAAACGTATCAAAAATGGTTAAAATCACCCTGAATTTTTGCTGATTCACTTTAGTATTCTATCAGCAGTGGACATGAACTGTAAAGTTCTTCTTTGTACCTTTTGGACCATGCTGCCATCTTGTGGCAGATGATTGAACATACAATAGAATCCTTAAAGTGCAGTTGGGTGTATTTGGACTACTTTGTACTTTCCTTTTCTTTTAAAACATTAACTACCAGTTTAGTTTTTTCTTTAAAATTTGGGCTCTATTTTGATGATGGTGGTGGTGTATGTTTTTGTGTGTTTTTGTACCCACCTCTTGACCATTCTTTGAGCAGTCTGCCAAAACAAAATGTCTTCATGCCACATAGTCTTCATATCAATTCTTTTTTTTTAACAGCAACTGCAATGACAGTGAAAATGTTGTCTTTATTAATAATTAATATCTTTGTTTAACCTTTCTGATTATGACAGAGTAAAATTAATAAGCAAAGAGTGATGGTGGAACTCAAACAAAGCAAACAGGCACTCTAATTTACCTTTGTGTCACTTAAATCTAGACAAATGAAGTTGCTTACCTGATTTCGAGTACTGTCGCAGCTCAAGAACCAAAGTGCTGAGTCATATAAGTGGGGCAAGATAAATGTGTTCGAAAGGAGTGATGAGGTCACAGTAAAAAGAAGAGTGACGACAAATAAATAACAGGAAGTAATATTTGCAGCAGAAGAATAAACAACATCTACTACAAGTACCTCGAGGTGAGTGTGTGTAACTTAAAAAACAAGATTCGATGCAGGAACACATTATGGTCCACATCGGACTTGCAAATCAGATTGTTTGGTGTTGGGACAAATCCAAATTCAACCACAAATAACTTTCAGACCCAAGCAAATAATTCAGATTAGACACAAAAAAAAACAACAAACAAATAAAATGCAAATGCTTCCTAGCAAGGCTTTACTGAAAGATGGTCAGGTATTCAAAAAAAATAAAATAAACTGAAATGATTATATAAAAATGCATTTGAGAAATCATGAGAACATTCTAAACCAAAAGTATTTCCTACTTCTCTGTGGTGATTAGAAAACAAATCAGTGATAAAATTCACCTCAACATGTGGTAACAACACAGACTTCATTTAAAACAGAAATCTACTTCATATCTACAGCTGGCATATGCCATTATAACTGAGGATACATCACGTAATATGACACTATAACACTGAGTAACAGCATAAATTATGACAGTGAACACGACAATGGGTCAGTTTCCCTTAGACGAAACAGAATGAGAGCAACATCATTACAGAAAAATCTAACGTGGGTCTAATTCTACATCGATATGTTTTAAGAGGTTCCAGACATGATGTTTACGAAGGACATGTATGAGGAGACGCCAGTGTTACCAATTTGTTATAAATAAACCTTGAATTAGGGGTCAGAGGTGAGGTCTTTTTTTTCCAGTGTGTCTCCCAGTAACCAGTGAACGTACAGTGAAATTCCACACATTAGATTTTCCAGCATTGTCAGAAGAGACTGATTCAAATACATTCATCTCAATAAGGCAGGGTACTAAGTAAGCAGAACACGTTAATACCACGAGGATTCAAATACTACTTCAGTATCATACTGGTACGCAGGTAAAATTATTTAGTATCGTTTATGGACAATATCTTGACCTACAATGGAGCTAAAAGCACGTACAAGTGGGTAAACGTGAGCAGACAGACATGTCCAAGAAGGTGTTGTAAACCGAGCGTAAAAACATTTTTTTAAAAAAGACATAAAAGTACCCACGAAACCTTCAAATCATTCAAAACTGAAGTGGTCGTCTCCGGCGTCATTCATTCCTGGAGTCAGTTCAGTTTCCAGTGTTGCAAGTGAATCCAGTGATCCGTGATACAAACGCAAAAAAGTTCTTGCATCCAGCGGCGGTGAACAGACCTAGTGTGACACAAGGTATTGTAGGCGCAAGCTTAAGTATAAACTGTGCACAAAATGATTTAAGTGTACTAAGAGAAAGGTAGAGAACCATATCCACACGTTTCAGCATTCAGCTTCTTCTCAGTCACTCGTCCAGTGTTGTTCAGAAACTCTTCTTTTACAGCTCACAGTCGCAGATATCCAGTGGTTCACATTACCAGTGATAAAATAACATGACCCATATCACATAAAACACGGAGGACAATGCGGACGCTAACCTCTGTAGTCAAAGTTTGGGGGGGATGATTACAGTGTTCAGCGTGGATCAGCCACAAAGAGGCGGCGTTTACGGTGCAAACCAAGGTTTGCTGGACTGGAAGGCAAAACTAAACCGTGGGTCAGGGCTGCTGGACCATAAACAGGATATAAACATTATGTTAGATGATTTCTCAGGGTTCAGTCATGACACATACATTCCAATATCCAATGACAAATCCTGGAGGGGACATGAATGCAGGGTTAGAGTTTAGGTAAGGGAATATTTGTCTCGACCATTTCACAGAAACTAGGTCAGAGCCATTCACGTACTGTTGATACTGGAACTCAAAGATTGCATTGGATATTAGGATTCGCCTCGCTCTATTCCTTCAACATTAAACATGTGCTGATTTATACTGATATATTTAGGAAACACCAGGAGCAGAGAGTTGTGAGTGTTCAGTGCAGCCTGGACCTGTTTACTTTTGTTGGGTTGGAGTGGGGTGAGGTGGGTGACAGATTGAGTAGAGAGTGGTGATGGCTGCTCCTGATTTCTCCTTAGAGCTCAGTGGTCAGAAGACCTCTGGGTTTGGCTTCATCCTCCAAGGAGGGCTGCTGACCCGCGGTGCTGTGGGAAACAAGGAAGAGACAGACATTAAATTAATGGACGTGCTGGGTGATCTAAGGACAACTATGACTTAACACTGACTACTTGATTTTTTCTAATTAATTAAAATGAGATGTGATCCATCTTCGAGTCCCTGGCTTGGTGTGTGCATCATTGTTTTAAATTACACACAACTACACACACACACACACACACACTGACGAGAGAATACTTAATTTCCCATTAACAGCTGTGAGGCTCCTCATCTATCCATGGATCTCTCATAAGTGCAGGTTTATTTTATGTTTCATAAATTAATTTGTTGATTACTATTGTTGTTACATTGTTCCCTTATTGTCTGCAGAATAATAAGAAAATAACAAAACAACCCCTGCCACAAAAGGTACACATGCTAAGGATTTTACCTGGCTGAGATGATGTTATGCGAGAGAACGAGGTGGGAGGGGGCTGGATTGAGAGCCTCTCCCCCGTCAACCGGGAGCAAAGGAGCAACCTTGGCAGAGGGATCAAGGTCGAGCAGGCCATTAGTAAAGATACCAGGAGGCTGCATAAGAAGGGGAGATGGGAGCGGAAAGGTCAGTCACTCTATCAGCCAAAGGGTACAGAAACTACCAAGTACTGTCGTCTATATGCACTGATGGAAAGCTTCCAGAGAAAGAAGACTTGGGTCACTCACAGCAGTCGTAGGAATGATCCAGCGAGGGGTGATGACAGGTTTGGGCTGCTGCACCGGTGGTAGCTGGAGCACGACCAGAAAAGTGCTGTTACACTACATCAATCGTGATCATTAATGATGGGTGATAAGCAATGCACGGTGGTGATGCAGCTGTGTGCACACCTTATGTGGGTCGTTGGTTTTTGACATCTTACTTCTAGCCAAAAACTATCAATGACAGCCATCAGCAATATTCAATTCAATAGCTGCAACGTTGATTTTCACACCTGGGTGATTTGGTCCGCTTGTACAGGAGGTTTTGTTTCTCCCCTTGGTGCAGTTTGTTTGATTGGATCCAAGCACACAGAGCAAACACACTGTGGTACAGACCAAAAACAAGACAGGAGGAGGAGGAGGGAGCAGCTTGGAGTGGTTTCTATGAGCCGTACTAGTCCTGACCCAGCTCAAGGGTAATCTATTGATCAAGAGCCAGATGGGTCAGTTCCACAGATCGGTTCCATTAAATTTAGTGATCCCAGCAGAGTAAACTTCTCTTTGTTTCCTGGCCCTGGATACAATATGTCTGACCATTGAGTAGAGCTAGTGTTCTCAAAAACAAAACAAACTACCGGACTGAAAACACCATTTGAGTCAACTAAACTCCAAAACGGCAATCTTGGCTGTTAAGGCTGGAACTGTGTTCTGACAATGGCAATTTAAGAAGACAATCGTACAGCAGGCAGTGTGTTTTTGTTTTCACAAATGGAGAGAGGAGTCTTTTTAAGTCGAGGCATTCATTGTATCATTCACTGTGCTGTCAAACCACCTTTGTTAGCAGCTTGGTAGTGAGCAGCTGGGACTAAATGAATCATGTCTGGATAAAAAAAATAGAGTGCATGGCTCAAAAGCTCTGAGTCAGGATCTCCACAGTTCCAGGCTGTGAGGCAGATCGCCTTGTCAGTCTGTTAGATTAATATTAGCTCAGGCTCATCTTCTCCCTGACAGATGCCCTATCATGTGAACACACATAATTATTTGGTCATTTTCCCTTATTTAGATCAGTTTTTCTCTTTAGGTGGTTGTTAATCCGTAATATTTCCCCACAATGCTGCTGACACAATAATCAACATTTGAGGATGCACACTTGTATCATTATCATGATTTGTTTATGAAGGCCAATGGGTGACATCACCTTACTGTCAGAGTCGCATTTTGAATGAAATTATAAAAACATAAAATTAAGGATTATCACTTTAACATGGTTGGATGGGATTTCCTGGAAGTTTGTAATTAACGGTAGCGGTCATCACTGAATATTAATGCCACTTGTAAATGTCATGACTGTGATTTGTGAGAATAATTACAGCTTATTCAGGGCTTGGAAATGTGAACGCTGGGTACATGCTGCAGGATTTTAAGTCAGACGCTCACACTGAGCTGTAAGTCTTACACAGACGTAAATGGATGTTTTATAGGACTTCATTAAATATGAAATTAAACATGCAGTATTTCTCTTACCACTGGAGTTGGCTCGGTGAAGTCGATCAGGTTGTCAGAGAGCGAGGAAACAGTTAGCAGGTCATCATTCTCTGGTTTAACCTACAGAATGATTCAGTCTTAACAACAACATACAAACAGGGACCTACAGTATGAAATATTGTAAATAACATCATCAGATCACACTGGGTTCAGCGTAACACCGAAAAAGAAAGACTAACATAATTTCGTTTGAGTTTTTTTAGGAAGTTTTGCCTTCTTCCTGGAACGATTTGGGCTGGGTCAGGAACGGTTTTTTTTTGTGACATTTTGTGTGATATCGTGCTGTAGAAATAAACTTGACTGGAAAAAGAGAAAAAGCTTTTATTATGAAGAAACTGTCCTCAGTTATGGTCTCTGGAAACCTAAGGCGGATTTGAACTGGTTTGGCTTTTCATTTGGAAACGGTGTCTAGTTAATATCCCACTTAAGAATATGGGTTTGTGACGGATGGAGGTGGATCGTGTTGACTTTGTGTTACCTTTGTAGCTGTGCTGTCGATGGCAGGCTCAGAAGCCATCATGGGCACAGACGGAGTTACAACCTCTGCTATCCTCTCAGCACTGCAGAGAGTAAGACAAAGAAAATTGGTCAATAACTGAGAAATCTGTTCCAAAACCTTGCAGAAATATTAATAAGACTACACTTCAAGCTCCCCTGACATCAAGAGATTGGATTTAACAGCACAGGCCTCAACTGAGACATGACAGCGTATGTTGTGTTGTCCACTTTTTCCATATCGCGGGATGAAACCGTGATGAATAATAGGAGCGTTTACAGCATTCATAAGCCTGGGTCCACAAAGACCCTGCCGATTGTCTGGTCATGCATGAGTGTGTTCACTTATTGAGCAGTATCCAGGCAGAGCTCAAGTCACGTGACCAACTCACACACGTTACTCAAACACACCAACAGATGTCAGCAAAGACCTAAGACAAACAAGCAGCACCATTGTCTCATCACCATTCAAGCCAAACCGTATGTCGCTGACTGCCATAGTGAAGAAAGGATGGTGAATATCGTTGTGCATCCTCACTTAGAAAGATGATAATATTCAACATTCTTAATCAATGAAACCGTGGTTACAATGTCCATGAAACGCATCATAAATTTCCATTTGTGGTTCTATAAGACAGAGGATAAATCTTGTGTTTTCCCCGAAGGATTAGGAACATGCAGGCACGTTACACATCCCCTCCTCCACTTATCTGCTCGGTCTCATCTTCTCATTAGGTAGGGTGAATTTTACACTCTATGCAGAAGTTACTCTACCGTTTAGCGTAAAACAACCACTTCATACACAGTACACAATAAACTGCACTCACACTAACCTAGCACCCAAGACCATCGTGGAGGGCTTGAGAAGGTCCCATGAGTCTTGTTTGTCAGGACGTCTGCTGACAGATGGAGATGGGTCAGGACGCACCTTCAACCTACACACACATGCATACACAACATAAGCATAACATGGATGCATATGAACATAAGCACCAGAGAACACAGAGCAAAAAACACACAGCAAGACAGAAGCAACCAGTGTAGCATTTATGAGGTCTCTAAACACAACAGAAACTGATGAGTCTTTTACTCTTCGTCCCCTCAAGACCTGAGAACATGTGTACACGTGTACATACCCATTGAGGAAATACAGGCAGCTAACTCCAATGCTTGAAGAAATCGATTTTCTATCACATAAATCAGAGTGAGTATACTTTGATTTGAATCCCATTATGGTGGATTAATGTTATTTGAAAAAACATGATTTATTGCCTTAATCACAGTATAATCAAAGTTTTAATGATGTGTATCCAGCCTAATTTACAGAGAAAAACCATGAATCATAAGACGGCATCAAATTGATCTTGTACTGTCATAGGAGGGGTACAGGAATAAAACTGGAGGACAAGAAAAACAAACAGTAAATGGATTTGAAGGACATGTAAATAAACATAAATAAAAATGATCACATTTCGAGAAAGTTCTATAAATGACAGACTTTTAGTGTGGAAAACAAAACTGTGATGAGCTGTACATGATGTCATCCTCTGAGCTGTCCTGAACACACATGTAGCTAATCAGTTCAAGGAACAGGGTGTTCTGTGATTGGCTGAGAGCGTGCTGACAGTTGGTGTGACTTGTCAAGGTAAAGTGAGAGACTCATTCGCTGAGAGAGGAGGAAGAGCTTTTCTTCGTCAGTGTAAATATGTATGCAATGATAATGGAAGTTTACAAAGGAATCAATTATTGCACTTCAAGCTAAACTTAAACTGGATTTGTTTGGAATACAGCTTTATAGATAGCTGTACAATAGTCTTTTATTCTATTTCATTATTCTTTTTTATGATCTATCCACTATGACACATGTATTTTGGATTAAAGGTTGAGAAACAACAAATTTGGTGAATATTCTCTCTTACCTGGCAACAGCTTCCTGCAAGTTACAGTTTTTATCTCCAACAATCACGATGTGTTCTTCCAAAGACCCCTTCACAGGAGAGAGAGAGAGAGAGACAGGGAGAGATCAATACATCCATGAATTCCGCTGGCATCAAAATGAATATTTTCCTTACAAATGCAAAAAAAAAATAATAAATCACTATGGCAATGTAAAAACAGAGTGCTGAAATAGTGAATGTTCCAGATTAAACATGGGCTCAGTTGTGATATTGTTCTTCTTCTCTCTATTTTGGTTCACATTCATAGAAGTGTGTGACCCCTCGCTCACCTTCAGTGCAGCCTCGGCCTGTGCCTTCAAGATGTTGCTCTTCAGGTCCTCTGGGGTGCGCAGTGGAGTGACAACTGGACTGCTGCTGCCCGTACTGTTCAGACCACACTTCTCCGTCAGCTTCACCAAGTCCTCCTGTTGCGGTGAGGCGGGATGTGGAATGGGAGGCACACAGGACCGTTGGTTGTTCCCACAGATATTAAGCGGTTAATATAATAAAAAGGGACTTTGTAAGCCAATGAAAAGTTGATCCGTTTGCGTTTTAAGTTTGAGTGTCCAACAATACAAATTTTGATAGCTGTAAACGGACCTAGTGCGAAAACAAAAGCCCACCTGATTGTTCATGGCCATGTTGATGTTGATGTTATTTCTCGATGTGGCATTGAGTGAACAACTCTCCAACTCCAGCTGCTTTAGACGAGCTGCTGCTTCTGAAGGAACACAACGACAATAAGCTCGTTTGGTACACGTTATTCTGCTTCCACAAGCTCTGCACTGAACAACAGGGTGAGCACACATAACACACATACAGACATCACAACAAAAATGAATGAAAGAAGGATTTCCACTCCATTCTTCTACAGGCTTTTTCTGGCCTCTTTGTTGGTTTGTACGTGTATGAATGTGTGTAAGATATAAATTGACAGAATTAAAAGGGATTTTGCTGTTCACAGAGTACAAAAATCACAGCCTGTTGGAGCTTTTAAACTAACATGAACAACATTTGTTGTTTTCTGTGGCCTCACCAGTGAGATTGAGCCCCTCATCCCCGCTGATACTGGAAGCTGAATAGGCGCTGCTTGGTCCTGCCTCCTCTGCAGCTCTCACCGTGGGAACAACAGGCGTCATAATGATGTCATCAATGCATGTTTCCAGCAGGTCGGCAACCATGGGCAAACTAAAGAGCAGAGGGAGGCAGGAAAAAGGATGGGATAACTAAAGGATTCCATTAAATACAAAAATAGACAGAATGGCAAAGCATAGTGTAATACTCAACACGAACCTGAGTCATTAATTATTATCATTATTATAATTATTATACAGCTTTTCAACTCACCTGTGGCCCCCATAAGACATGAATGGACTCTGTAAAGATGGTAACACTGAGCCATGACGATATTAGAACAAATGACTGAAACAATTCTAATTAAATGAAATATTAAAAGAAACATCTGGCTATATTCTCAAAATTAAAACATTCATCTCTGCTGTTAAAAATACAAAACACATTGTAACTGTTATGTTCTTCAAGATGGAAAGGCATGAAAGAGTGAAGTCCTAAAATAAATCCAACAGATGAATACTAAAGATGTTCCCCAGAGGTAAATAAACATGTTTAAAGCCCATGGATATAAATCTTCAGAGCAGGCAATAACGTGTGTGGGACAGATTTCTTGTAATCTTCTCAGAATTGAAAGCAACCTGAGGCAAAACGTTTGTTCCAAAGAGTTTTGTGAGAAGTCCTTTCATCAGCCTCATATCTCTGCAGCCTGAGGACCAGAGCATCTTACATTATACTGCCTAGAAAGCCCACGAGTGCCCACGCACACGCACACACTAGAATACATACCAATATACCAAGAGTAGCAGGGAGTTATACTGCTGCTCTATTGTGCTTTCACTTCATTTCTTTTTGTCAGGGACAACACCTTGACAGTTCCTGGGTGGTGTTAGCAAAGAGACTTTTCATGACTGAAATCATCTTACAAACATTCATCACCTTTTTAAACTTTGTAAATTACATGTATTTTGTGGTTCTACACATTATCCACGGATACCACAGTTGACTTTGTTACTTGTTTTCTCCTTTCAAACTGAAAATAGTGCAATACAAAAGTGAACAAAGTCATTTCAGCTCAACATGTACCACCTACACACACGCACACACAGTCAGGTTTACAAATCTAGTATACTAGATTTGTATGTCTGAGTATGGCATTCTAATTGTGTTGTGTTATTCTATATCATTTTGAGTCGCGAATTACACACTAAATTGTTGCGTATATTTTCAATGGAATGATAAATATTTAATATAGTAATTTTTATTAATGTATATTCCATAGCTCTGGATTACAACAAATAAGAGGATATCAAAGAATAATAAACTGTGTGTCTGTTTGAACAGCATCTGAATCAAAGACACAAAAGAAATTGTATAGAGCAATAAGATCATTTGTGTCAAGAATTAGCCAATGTTTATTGCCTTCAGTGATTTATACAATAACTTCGACAGGAATGCATCCTTTGGAGTTGTGCTGTAAACATTTAATTAAGTTATACTTTCATTTCTTCATTGGTTGAGCTGTGCAATCAAACTGCTGCAGTTATACAGTATACTAAAACAGGAAAAGAGATGGAACGCACTAAGATCAATGAACGTAATCATTATTTTTGCCTTCATTTCTGATTCTGTTTAAATTTCATTTAAAATTGTGCAACAGATAAATGAAATGAAGCAGAACGGATTAAATTAAATTTTTTTTAAAAAATCACAATTTTCATATAAAAATTATTTGATGTTTCATTCAAACAAAATGAATACAGCAGTGGTGTTTGAAATAAGATAACAAATCTGCACTCTTAGAGTAAGTGACCTATTGTTTCTTTGTTTGCAGTCGATAAAAGTAAGTTTCACTGTGAGAAGATGACCATTAAGGTCTGAGGAAGGAAGAAGGGATAGAGGAGAAAATTTTCAGGAGAAGTTTATGGTTAAATGGACCACAGTGTTAGATGAGAGGATGCTGAGAGCAAAAGGGCATCACTTTTTAACACACAGTCATTCTGCGAATGTGTTAACAGGCTCAATGCGTAACACACAGAGGAGCACTTCAACAAATGAAGCATGCACTCCATCGCTGTGGTACTGTCACTACCACAAATCCCAGACGCTGCCCGTGTATTAGTGTTGTGTCCAATTCATGTCAGTGCAGAAGACGAGACTGTTCAGTGGCTGCGGTCTGTCCAAATCCTTCTAGGGAGCGAGGATGAGACATGAAGTGGGAGGATGGAGGGAAGAGGAGACCTGAGTAAAACAAGGAGGAAAGAAAGAAAGATGACGGGAGAGGGGATAAACAGGAGGGCGACGCTGTGAGAGAGAGTGGAGGTAAAACAAAAATGGAGGAGGAATGGAAACAATGAAAGAAAGCAGCAAAGGGCAGACAAAGGGGAAGAAAATGTTTGTTTATAGAAAAGGAGAACAGGCAATGCGGAGAAGAGCTTGAGGTGCCAAGAGCT
This sequence comes from Brotula barbata, assembly GCA_900303265.1. Classification (NCBI taxonomy): domain Eukaryota; kingdom Metazoa; phylum Chordata; class Actinopteri; order Ophidiiformes; family Ophidiidae; genus Brotula; species Brotula barbata. Next base: position 34,995 of record OMNV01003299.1, read on the forward strand.
GATTAGATGAGGAAAGAATGAATCATTGCACGATAAATCCACGTCTGTTAGGTGGTCGTTTTTATGTGTGTTTGTTGTATAATATCTCTACTTAAACTATGAAACATGAGGGGTTCAGGTTCCTTTTACAAATGTTTCTATCAGTTATTCATTCAGCAGGTAAAGAGGGTGTTTTGGTTCCAACTCATACTGTACGTATACCGACAATAAGTGAGGTATTGTTAACAAGTCAGTGCTGAGAAACGTTCGTGTGTTCACCTTTGACCTAACAGAGAGGATTTCCAGCGTGGACTTTAATGACACACCACATTTACATCTGGGGCTCATTGTTTTCGTTTTTATTCATATATATACGGTAAATGTTTGTCCTTTCCTATGATAGATTGTTGTCGATTCAAACTCAAAATTTCAGACATGATTCCCACTCTGATATGCAGAGATTGAAATGAAGAGTGTAGAGACGAGTGTGCTTGTCAGTTAACTGCATATGTTTCTACTGCCGTCTATTTCCAGATCATTTTGGAGCTACAAGGCTTAACAGGGCTTCTTCTAGATGCTGTGGGCAAATCCATTTTGGGATTACCAGCAACATGACTTTGAGACTGTGGTTGTGCCAACAATCATCACACAAATGTAATCTAAATGTATTTAAAGTGGCATACATGAATAAATAAATGTGCTCTGTGTGTCCATGTTTGGCCCTGTGGTGTAAGGTCACTGTGAGGTTATGTAACTTACAGTATTTTGCCCTCTGTCGACAGCACAAAAGCTTACGCTTAAGTGTGTCTGTGACGAGTGTAGTTGAGACATGAACACTTGAGTTAAGTCAAGAGGACTGGATCTCTGTTAGAGCATCAGTAACCCCTTTTTGACCCCCAAGCAGCTGAGGTCTTGTCCATGTCAAATCTTTGCTTACATATTCAGTGCTATAGGCCTTGAGCTGCTGGCGTTTATGAATGTTGACAGCTAGGAGAGTAGGAGAGGACATGGCCATGGAAAATATTTCCTCATCGTAACACTGACGAACTTAATTCACTTTGACGTGGCGGTTGGTCAGGATATGAGCTATTTTATTGTCTCCTCTCTTTAACATTTTCTGAATAAACGACAGTAAGCTATGGCGTTATTTAAGGTGAATGGCAAACTACATTTCAAGGCAAGAGAAAACAGTCAGAGGAAAAGTGAAGCAGAGAAGTAATGCATATTGATGTGGTACAAGATAGCGTGTCATGATGATGTTTGACAAAGGCAAGGTCGGAACACAGCATGACTACAACTAAGGCTCAGAGATTTCACTTCATCAAAATTCACTTAAAAATACACAGATTTCTAAGGTAGTTGTATTTCCTGTTTTACATGACACATTTGACCAGTTTACAGTCAATATGTTTTATCAAAAAGGACAGGTCAGATGGAACTTATAGTGAAGAGTGAAATTTAAAATGGTGCGATGAGCAGCAGTAAAACTCTGACAAATCTTAAACAGCACAGAATCACTTTCCGATTTCTTCTCTTATACTGTGAACCTCGGAGTAAAATAAATAAACTAAAAACAATGAGCCGTAGATATCAATGTGAAATTTTTACATCTAAAAATAATCAAGATGAATGAATCGATTGTTCCTATCATGTTTGTTAAATTAGTTTTAACCTTTTTGATTTGGTTAGAATCTCATGTTATTGCTGTAAATTACATGGTCGTAAGTGAGTTCACTTTTTACTTGACAAAGTGTAGGGCCTGATGAACACTGAATTACAACATAAATGAGTTCGATTGAGTCCTTTCAAGTTAGCTCAAGTTAGGCTGGTGTTTTAGTGTCAGCAAGTACACGGATCACGGCACTCTGCAGCACAGACAGCATAGAAAAGGCTTATAGCAGTGACAGACAATCCTCTTATTACAACTGACCGAAATTAGTCAGAGTTGGAAATCTGAAACTTTTCTCCTGAAGAACCCTGCGCCAGCTCTCCAGACCGCCCCATAATGACTGATGCACTGGTACTGGGCTAATTGATAATTGATCAGAATCAACTTTGATTCAAAGAAAAAGGAATCTGCAACACTGAAGAAACCCACACACCACACACAAAATCATGCCAGAAAAAAGATCCAAAGCTGAAACACACATCCCAACATTTTACTATTGACACTAACTACAAGATCCCTGAAATCATCCCAGTATTTCCAGTATGATTAGGTTGGCATCACATGCTGATCAATAAGTAGACAGAGAGTGAAACGCGTCCACCACAGGGAAGCTTTTTCCAAAGCCCAAATCTTAAAGCCCACTACTGCACAGCGCTTGATTGGTTTAAGCAAGAGCTACGACAAGCCTGAGTGTGATCCCACCTACCTGCCTGCAGACAAATTTAGTCCTCAGTACACCTTAATACTGGAACAAACAGGAAAAAATAACAGGTTTATAACCAAGGGAGGTCCATGGATGCTCATTCACTCACACTTCACACAAAAATATAAAATCAGACCAAATGACACCTGTGATCCATCCATAATCACAATTTCCAAATGCAAGTTAAAAAAAAAACAAAAAAACTTTAATAACTTTGTAACTCACATGCACACATCAGACATGCATACACACACAGCTCGGAGGCATCAGCTTTTTCCTTGTAATATTTGAGGAAATTGAAAAGAGAACCTTGCCCTCATAGCCTCATAGGTAATCCAAGAAGGACTCACAGACAAGAGAGTATGGCAGGACAGAAGATAAGAGGAGCTATGAGAGAGAAAAAAAAAACAATAAAAAGTAAGAGGGAAGATTGTTATTCTATCAACCTGATAGCAGGAAAAGTCTGTCTCTCTTTGTGTGTTAGTTTGCAGCACGAAAACACACACACAAAGACTGAAAATGTTTCCTAGAAGTCTTGCAGCTACACATATACAGATATAACACAGTGGAGTGGAGTATGTAATCACAGACATACAGGCATACCAAAGCACGGGACATGCACTAGATAGACGTACTCTTTGTCTACCTTCCACCATCCATCCATCCTCTCTTGCCGAGTGACAAGGCAGAGTGAGACCACGTTAAGCTACTCTTGCAGCATAAGACCATGAAAAACACACCAATCTATCCAACCACTTCCCTCCGGCTCCTCGAGACATGGATCAGTACCCAAAGAGCCACCTTTCCTAAAGAGGAGCCAAGTCCTTCTATCGTTACAGAGCAGCGAGTTGTAAGCAACTACTAGCAGACACACTTCAAAATAAAAGATTTTAAATAAAAAAATAAAACAATCGGTGCACAAACCTCCTCTTTTCTCCTCCGGGACTTCTAGGTAGGGCTTCGATTTCCAAGGGTCCACTGGCAGCAGCAGGAGCTGGGCTGACCACAGGTAAGCCCGACCAGGCACCTCTACTCATAGGGGCAACCTGAAGACAAAAAGAATGACATAAGAGGAATGACACAGTAAGTTGGACAAAATGGATGAAAACTAAAACTTTGGGCTTCAGTTTTGGATTAAAAAACACAATTCCAGGGACACTGTTCCGTTCCCCTGTTGGATAGAGGAAGGATCCTCACCTTAGTATCTTTGCTGGAGCTCACCCCATTGCCCGAGGAGAGCACCCTGAACAAGAACAGAAATTAAGATTTTACTTCACAGAGACTGTAAAAGTCTCAATTTCTAGGCTTTTAGACACAGAAAGGCTGTCACATCATGAAATAATCAACCTAGAGTGGAGATTGTCATTGTCAACATCAGACATGTCATAATTAATTTCCTTGACATGTGGATTCTCCTCTTTCTGAGCTAAGGAAACACCTGATGTCTCTTCAGAAAACAGCTGACACCCACTTCCAATCTAATTCCATTTCCACTCCATTAATGTCAGTGCGGACAAATAATCTGAGTATGCAGTGCACATAAACATGAAGACCACAGAATAATAAATACTAAAAAAAATCTGATAATAACAATTCTAATCAATACTTAATGAGCAATATACTCGTTAAAGTGAGGATAGAGGCATCGTGTGATGTTTGATCATTACTGTACTCACTCTTGGGGATGGAATGGTCCTGTAAACACACAAATAGAGAACAGATGGTGAGTGTAATTACAGAGAGTAAAACATGAAAACTGATAGTATGTGTGTTTCTAATTATGATGGGAATTATACACATTGTTATATGGATTATTCTGTGAACAAACACCAGCATGTGTTCACATCATGTTTTCTTAATGTGTGAAAAATGCATTACCATTTACTGTGCAGGTCACCACCTGTATTCAGTTTATAGTTGTATATGTGATGTATGCAGCAAGAACTTGCACAGACCGCTGCCTCTGTGAGCGTATTCCTCACCTCTGTTCTGCATGGTTCTTCGGGAATAACGTCGGCTCGGTCTTCTTTCAAAGGAGGCTGACCGCCGCGCTTTATTGGCCTTGGTCGTCTGGTATTCTGTCTTTCCACTGGCCACACACAGACACAGACATTATGCAGCTTTCCTTTTGTTCAGCAACTGTCATGATAACTCTTAGCAAAGCATACGTATAAAAAAAAACCTTTTTTCTGGACTTTTGTTTGTGAAATCCCATTGTTCTAAGGTCAATAGACACAGAGATGACCCCTGGTGAACTCTCTATCCATTCAGGCGATAACCTTCTAACAACAACAAACCCTGTAACCCATGTGTTAAACCAACATTACTGCCAACGCTTATCCAACTAGATAATGTTTAAACACACACACACACACACACACACACACACAGAAGCTGGATACTGCAGTATGTTGATACCGCATGCCTGTCCTGTACGATTGCATGTATCTGTGTGTACACATGTGTATGGTTGTATGTGCAGAGGGAACAACATTATATGGCAGACTGGGATTAGCTGCATTGGTGCTTTCAAGTACAAAAGCAAAGATACTGTTCTATAAAATCCTCAAGCCCATCAGAGTTTGTTCCTCCCACACACACAGGACTTGTACAGAGCTGGACATTGAGATTGTGTTTTGGAAGTCTGAACATTAGTAAATAAGACCCACTCCATATAGAAACTCATTTGCTTTCTGTGCATGTGTGTTTTACCTGTATCTGAAGCGCGATCCCATACGTATGAATCCAGAGCGTGCAGAGTTTTTCTGTACAGGCCCTCTCAGTCTAAAGAAAGCATGGTGTTCAACAGCACACTTCCACAGGTGTTTACAGGCCTTAGGGTGGTCCATCCTGAAGACAAAGGTGTGCTCCTGCTCTTTACCCTGTGGAAGAAGGGAGAGGGGTAGGATTTGGATTTTTGAAAGGATCAATGAAAAAATGTGTTATTTACCGTTTGTTGCTCTCATGTTAGCGTGCGCGCATTTTTAGCGGTGGGGATAAAAACTGAAACCTTGAGCCATGAAAGGTCAAATTCGCTGCAAACACTTCCAACATCTTTTCATCAAAACAAAGCTCAAATAGCAGTGGATATGATTTGGTAAAGGTAGTAGTAGGACTCTGAGGCTTCTAAGGAAGAGTGCCTGTTTGTGTGTACATTGAAAAGTGTTGTTGGTTTCCTGTAGTGAGCGTGAAGGACACAAGCTCATATCCCTGTTCGTGAAAGAGGTGGGAGGTGAGCACCCTGTGTATAAATGTGTGTCTGTGTGTGTGCGTGCGCGTCCGTGTGTGCTTGTGTAGGAGAGCAACAGAGTGATGCATACCAGGAATACCAGAGGCTGGCTACTTTATTAACCTTACACACAGACCTCTTGAAGAGACGCACGCACATCTTACTTTGATTTGAAAGATATGAACATTTTTCACATAACACTGAATGGTTAGGACATGTCGTAACATTTTCACCAAATCTTTTACGAAGAAATGACACCAATTGCAATCGCATAGATGATGAACAGTACTCTTAAACTAAACTTCATAGATTTACTCTCGAGAGATTATTAACTGAGGTGGAGGGGTGAAGCCTGGTTCCAGTGTGTATCACATTTTTTACATCAACTTGTATGAGAAATGTGTATGTGTTCACCTGTTCATCATCTTCCACCACTACAAGAGTCAGCTTGCTCTTTTTGAAGTCCAGACGAGTAATCTTGGGCCTGTAATCCCAAAGAAGTATGATGACCGACTAATATGATTCATTCACACGCAACATGGGCATTAATCACTGTTTCAATGAATCGTTGCATAACCAAATGTACCAGAAGAAGAGTCCTATCTTTGTTTCCCCTTCAAACACCAGAACACCTGTAGGGGTCAAGCCCAGACTGTACTCATTGCCATCTCTTGCCTGTCAAAGGTCAAACAGAGAGAAAAAGGGACAGTGTTGTGACACTCAGATATGCATGCATGAATGTATGTATGCAAGCATTATAGTGTGAATCCACTTATCGTGTAGTGTAGACATAAGAAATCCCTGTGGTTGTGCGTTCTCTTCCTAATGTGTGTATTGACTTGCATCATTGTTTGGGCGTCTGTACGTTACCTTAACCATGTGCATGTCCACTCCATACATTTCTAACCACTTGGCTTTGTTCAGGTAGTTGATCTCAGCTTGGGCTGGTGTCTGACCTCTGGAAAAAGAAATGGAAGGAAAGACTGAGGGAAGGAAACATGATGGTGGTGACATACTTAAAACCAGTTGATAGCAAGCTGTAATATCAATAAAAGCAGAAACCTCCCTTAGCATTTTAGGGAAAATGATCTTAGGGATTGGAGAATTATCTACAGTATAAGCTACCTACCAGATCAAAATTATCCTAATTTTGCAATTAAATGTATTCAGTATCTACAGCACATATGGGGCCTAATTGGCAGACTTAAGCCCTTCTTACCTGCACTCCTTCCATATGTTGTATACAGCCAACTCCATGTCCTCAGTCTGGTTGGGAATGAAGCGAAATTCTGACACCAGGTCAAGATTGTGTTCTGCTGGGTCACAGTCACCTAGCTCAGCTGAAAAAAAAACAAAAATAAAACATAACCGTAACACACTCACACACATACACAGTGCAGTGTATTTGAAAATGTGGTTTCAAGTTGTCTGAAAATTGCACTAAATAGTAGAAACTGTGTAAGTGGTTATATGGGTATGCTACCCAAAGTAAATGGAAAACAATGAGAAGGATCTGAGGCTGAAAGAATGTGGGAGATGGAGAAAGGACGTTCAGCAGAGGGAAGGACAGAATTAGAGAAGAGGAGGCTGGATCAGGGGGCCCCTCAAGAGGATGGAGCACTAATGAGCTGGCAATTACCCCACAGTGACTGTGCATGTGTGTGTGCACGCAAGTGTGTCCCTGTAAGATTTTGTGCGCACGTAATCCCTCTCCATAGACTTCTGTATGGAATGAATGCAGAGCATGTTCAGCCTCTATATTATCTGGCTGGATTTTAATATAAAATGGTTTTTTAATATGCTCTTTTACAATATTGTTTAACATTTCCTGGAAAAAAGGTCATTTCTACCTACCATTCTTTCCTTTCTAACTACCCATACGTTCCTAAAATTAGCTATGGGAATAGCTCCAATAGCTGCCACAGTTTGTATTTGCAGTTGAAAGTCCCATCGAATGCCTTAGTTACCGATCTCAATGCTCAATGCATCACTAACCCAGGTGTCTCATGTTCTCAGGTGGGAGCAGCTGTGGAAGCAGGACGGGAGGCAGCGAGGAGATTGAGGGGGGAGTGAAATGAGTCCTTGCACTGCTGCTTTAAGCTTTTAACAGAATCCATATTTCAATAAGAACATTAGATGGATGGAAACCACTGAACTTCTGAAGAGTAGATATAATGTAGAAGAAAAGTAACTAGTAATTATTATTTAGTCAAGTAGCTTCGCTGAGTAACTCTTGATTATATTGTTCTGATCGGGGTCGCAGTAGTAGCCGGGTGGGCAGAGCAGCACAAACGTCCTGTTTCCCAGAAATATTCTACATCTCCTCGAGGGGGATAACTGTACCAGGAGCCTAAACTACCTCTGCTGGCTTCGAAAAATGGAGCAACAGCAGCTTAACACTGAAATTATCCAGAATGACTCAGCTCCATCACAGGAAGGAGGCAGCGCTGTAGTCAGACGTTATCATCATCATTCTATAATTTGAACATCAAAAAGATCCACCAAAAACAATTCTTTACTACTTCTCAAAAAAAACAACCAAATTTTATCATTAACTAATTATTTTCTTAATTAGGTACAATTATTTGTACATTTCCACGGATGGGAGTCATGAATTCATGTGATGATGCTGACATCACTGCACCCTGCTGTCAGGGTTTGAGTGCCTCATTGACCCCGTGAACATTGTTGTTGGCAGGGACATCCAAAGTCAAACAGGTCTTGGAAAGGGGCCAGACAAATGACAATTCACAAAGAATGCTTTATGATTGGTTCAATAAGATCAGAGAGAATGTCGCTTAGAATAAAGACACTGGGCGACCTTCTCCAAAGCCTTCACAAAATGCCACACATCAAATGAACAAACAATCAACACTTCTCAAACACGTCATCCCAAGCACCTTAACCAGAAATTGGAGTGAATCATGGGTAATTCTTACCCTGTAACAAGAAGGCAGCCAGCTCCACCGCTGTCTCAAATGGACATTCTAGTCTGGGGACAAATAGCAAGAGTCACTAACATGAACTGAAACTTTGCCACGAGTCACCAAATCCTCACCTCTCCCCAATCTGCCATGGCTATAATGAAAATCTGATTTATGTAGATGGCAGTAGAAAGTGTTGATAGAGAGGAAAATGACTTACTTCCCACTGAGGATGTCTTGCTTTAATTGCAACACAAATAAGTATCTGAAAGAAAATCAAACAATACAGGATAACTCAAATTTGTATAGAATATAAATACAAAGCAACAGTTTAGACTACTGTTAGAAATCCTGTGGTAATCTGTGTTTCTGTGATTTATGACTAAAAAATAACATTCTCTAAGTTTTAGGAGTCAACAGATTTTACACAATAAAATCACCTCGAAAGTGCGGTGTGTGTGTGTGTGTGTGTGTGCGCATCACCTTGTGAGCTCCTCGTGCAGGTTGTTTGGCTCTGAGGAGTAAAACTTGACTCTCAAATGAAGGCAGTAAGGTGGACCAACTAATGGAGAGATCAGTAATGTGTAAGATAAAAGGGTATAACGTGACTTAACTTAATAATCACAGTATGTCAGAACAGATGTTTTATTATCCTTCATCAATGACTAATAAAACATTCTGTATAGTGATACACTGAGTACAGATTCAAAGGATATTATGACATGAGTTAATGTGTTTAGGGAGTGGCGAATGATGAGAAGAATCTGTTTACTCACTTTTGACTTGTTTTTTGATGCTTTTTGTAACGTCGAGCCAATGCTGAAACCACATGAAAGGGCAGACATTGACAAACACTGTAGCTATAACAACACAAATGGTCACATTCATTCAGACATTAGATCAATTTTTTACCGTAAAAACAGAGCTGTCACTATCGATTGGAGAAAATTTAATAATCAATTGATCTCGTCATTATTATTTATAAATTAGTTGATATGTGTATGTGTTTGTTTCTTACAGAATAAATTACTACAATTCGGCAAATATAAGATGCAGTGCAATGTCTCTGTCACTGAAGAAGACAGAAGTAACCTTTTGCCGCTTTGGTGAATATTTGATTGTGTTGAATTCCATCCCTTTCCATATTTAACATTTTTTAAAACAATTTGTGTGGCTAAATTAAGGTTTGTACCTTCAACAGGATGGAGGCGGTTATGTTTGTGAAAAAATGATTGGTAGGTGTGTGACCGTGGAACTTTGGGTCAAAGTCTGTATAAACACACACACAGACGTCTGCGAGTGTTTTCTCTGGTTCTTCCATGGAGGCTGAAACTCTGTAATGCAAAAGTAGTTGTGCTGGTGTGGGTGTGTGCGTGCTTAAGTAAAGGAGAGAAGAGAGAGAAAGAGAGGGGCAGAGCAAAACAGAAAGCGGGAAGTCTCCACTCCTACACATTCCTCATTCCAGCACTGCTCTCCCTTTTTTTTCAAACTACCCTTACCTCCCTTGTGCTGCTTCTTTTTTTTAAAGCTATCACTCTAGATCACTCTCTCCTTCCAGTCTGTTTAAGCTAACATTAAAATTAAAAATGTCTTGTGAAGGATGCAAAATCTTACCGGCACTTGTGCTGAGTCCATGAATCGGAGTCCAAAGTAGTCTTTCTCCACAATATCCAGGTGGTACATGATCTGCTCAAACAGCTCCTCGCCTTTGGCTTTTTTCTGAAACACACAAATAAAGTACAAATATGTATCTCAGAGCCTTACTGGTCCCTTAATTTACCGCTTTGGGGAATAGGATTGTGATGAAAGGACCATGTTCTTAACTCCAGATACTCTATTTATGTTTAAAAGGAAAGCCAAATGAAACTGTTACAAGAGAGACCAGTCTCGCACTGCCATTATTTCTTTAATATTGGGTGATGAACCAAAGGCAACTCTAATGAGGAATGCTGGAGGTCCAGAAAACAGGTTTAGGGGGCACTGTTGTCAAAAACGTCACGTAACGTTACAACAAAGGAAGATGGAATATGCCTTTGTTCCATGTGTGCTTTTATTGTGCAATAAGCTTCACTTCCTGTATGAATAATGAAGTGTGTAGACTGAGATTTTGTAGTATTTGAAGAAGATATTACATTACAGTTTTACTAATAAGGCAAAGTGGTTTAGAAAATAATGAGTGCTCCGACTTTGTTTGTCGATGCTGTACCAGCCTCCGCCTGTTCGCTCTCCAGGTCTCCCTTCCACACACACACACACGCACAAGCACCTGACTTCCTAACCCTGACAGGAGGCACAGCAGTGGGTTGCCATAGCAACAGAGTTCAAGTGTCCCAGGCGCCAAGCAGCTGAGTGAAACAGGGTCTTGGCCACATCATGTGATCACGTGCTTCTGTGGACCTTCACTCCAATGGGATGAGAAGTCAGCCAAGATTAGACTCCAGATGCATTTTTTATCTGCCTTCTCCACCTTGATTTCCAGCCTGAATTTTATTATTTTGTTCATCAATTAACATTTTTTTCTCAGTTTCTTCTCACTGTCAACTGCTTTAACTAAACTTCACTGCCTTTTCTGAGCTTTCCCTTTAACCTCAATGGAAAGATTGCTATTTATTGTAATATTTTATTTTGCTATTTCAATTTTTGTTTCGTTGGCTCTCACTCTGGTCAGTTCCTACAATGGCTTAACCAACAATAACAAACTGCTTCACTTCTTTTATTATTATTAGTATTGTCATTATTATTATGTGAGAATTCAGCCTGTAGTGTGAACATTGACAACATCATGAGTCAGACTCAGCATGTGCCAAAACAAAGTGGTGACCAGCAACTCCATTCCGGAACTTTGTAATTCAGTCAATACAGGGGGGGGAGCGGCCACACAAAAACAAACACCCCAAGAGAACTTCTGGGTAGCTCAGGGGGTGCTGCTCCATGCTGGCAGCCATAGTTGACAAAGCATGCCGCACCCCTACTGTAGCCTCAGAGAGCAAGTACAAAGGACCCATTGTGTGTGTGTGTGTGTGTGTGTGTGTGTGTGTGTGTGTGTGTTGCATCCAAAGCCTTGTTACTGTGGCTGAAATGTTATTCAGAGGCTTACAGACGTTGTAGTTTCACGAGCAAAGTTACAGTGCCTATGTTATATATAGTAAAAGGAGTACAGGGAGTTCAAAGAGGAAATCCATAATTCCTTTGTGTGTCTCTGAGTGAGTGTCGATATCCAGTGTGACACAATTCTCGTTCTCTACCTTTTTTTACAAATCTGAATGAAGCATATTTTCTGCCATTTAGTGGTAAGGTGCAGTGAAATGTACACCATGCCATGATATTACTTGTTTGTGTATTCATACATTTGTTTTTGTTATGTTAGCATTCAAATCCAAAATTAGGAGCATTTTTTTGTACTTTGACCTACAATAGAACATAATGCAGTATGTTCTATTGTAGGTCAGCGAGCTACACATGGTTGCTTTTTTTCGATTTTTTTCGCTAGCAAATACTAAAGTACTTAATAGAGTACTCCAGAATCAGGTCCCACTTCCCTCTAAAAACAGACTGATGGAAGGATGTGCTAAACAGGATGGACATGGATACTACCAAGCAGTGGTTTCCCTTAGAGACAGGCTTGGGTGGCCTTACATACTACGTGTACACACACACAGCTGGAACGCTAATAAAGCATGTCACAGAAGCCCATTTAGCTTTTGTCTCTTTATTATAGCTACTCGAATGTCTCCTACAAGGCTTCTGGCTCAAGCATTATATACAATGGCAATATTCAGTTTTCACAGTACTGCTTTTGCAGCCTGTATATGAAATGTGTCCAACTGACACTTTCTACTGTTCACCGAATTTACACTACACTTGTTATACTGCTATATTTGCTCATTTTAAGGTATCACATCGTCAAATTTTTGTCTTAATCCCTTTGGATTGGATTGAATTTTTCTATTCTAGTATGTTGCCAACACTATTATAGAGTATGTGATACTTTTGGGTTAACCTTTATACAAAAGTACCAAATGGTAGTATAAGGCGGTAATATGCAAAGTAAACGTTCTCCCACAGACTGTTTATCTAAATGATACGTGTAGCTGAAACACAGATAGTCCGGGCCTTGCACCGTTTCCATGCACACCTTCTCAACTTCCGTCTGAGGCAGCAGGGTTTATCTGCCATGATCACACTGTTCCACTGCAGCTCAGCTCTCCGTGTTAACCAGCCAACTGAGTGATGAGCAGTTCAGACGCAACAGAAGAATAAAAGAAGCCAAGGCACACTCTCAACATCAAGAGTATAGATAAACACGTCATTTTCTTTTCATCCAGCCCAATTATACAACAATTAAGGATCTGTGACAAAAAGCACATTGGCCTTTATCTTCCAAATTAGAACTTTGACTTATTTGGGGCTAGATTTTTCACATTTTTTCTGTCATGAAAACAGCTTCAAGTCACGCACATGAAAGAAGACTAAAACAGCCAGGCCTACATTTTTAAAACATTCTACTTCTGGCTGTATCCTAGCCAGAATTTGTCTTATTTTTCTGTGCTGCTTCTTATAAAGAAGGTACAACCTGCCTTAAAAATCTCAAGGAAGCCAAACATGGCAGATTTTTCAATGGTGATGCAACAGTGCTGCCATATCAAACGGTGCCAGCAGCGCTCATCAGTTCAGGCTGGCTGTAACTTAATGAAAGGAAAGAACACAGAAAATCATTCAGGTTTGATTTACCGGGAAGGATTACATATTCTGAACACCTCGAACACAACACAAAAAATGTTTTGCAAAATATGTAGAGCCCAACAAGGGATTTTCTCTTTATACGATTCTTCTAACATACATAACATATCACAAACCAACATGCAGATCCAGGAGACTGGCCCCACTTCATGCATGAAGGCCCACGCTGGATTTGAACCTGGATCTTCCTGCTATGAAGGCAACAACGCTAAGCAATGATCCAGCATGCCAATCCTACCAGGGACTTGTTTTATATTTTAGGGAACAATTTTCTTGCGCATTCCATGGGATTTATAAATGTTTGAGATACCAAGGCTCCTTTTTAATTTATCCCTGGTTGTGCTAAATGCCGTTTGCACTGTGAAGACAAGATCAGTCAGTGCATTGAGGCAGAGATAACAATGAGCTTTTTAGTGAGCTTTTTCTTAAATGCCACAACGCAACTGAAATAGACATAAATTGATGATACATTGAACTTTCTCAGAGTAGCAGATCTACATTATGAGACAGTAAATCAATGTATTCTGGCAAGTAAATGCCTCAGTCAGAGTAAAACACCACATGTGTAACTCTTTTTTATTGTTACTCATCATTATGCTGCCGTACGTCAGTTTGATAGTAAAGGTTTTCTGTCTTATTAAAGGTCGTGTGCTGTTGCTGCTTGCTTTGGATTTTTGCCACTACCACAGCATTCAGATAACCAAGAGCTCAGAATGCAAACAAAACGTACTGAATGTCAGCAATTACAGTGCCTATGTTAACGTGCTGACACTTACAGAGAGGATGATAATACCGAACAGATAATGGTACAGGCCTCGTGTAAGACGTTTACAGAAGTGACCTTACGCAACATCTACAGGAGGGGGAGAACAAATAAGTCGATTCTGAAAGCTAACATGAGCTCATGGCCCCACTGGAATGTGTTCAGAGGCCCAATTCAATTCAGGTGCACAGGGCAGATGCCTGGAAGCTCTCGAAGGAGGAAAGTGAATTCAGCTCAACATCTCCATCGGTTACAGGGCAGTAAAACACACGGGGCCAACAGCTTAAACTAATGAAAAAAGCCAGTTTAGATGACATGAAATTCCAGTCATCATTTCTACCAGACTGTAAACAACCAATAACGTGTTTAATGGCTGAAAGACAAAAGCTCTTAGCAGACAAACAGAGGAGAGATAGAGAGAGAGAGAGTGAGAGAGAGACAGCGAGAGCGAGAAAGATAACATTCCACTAGAAGAAAGTCTGAATGGAGCAAACATCCAGCTTCCAGGCAGACAAAAGCGATACTGATAAAAGGATCAGATAATACTGATGTGGCTGCAGTCTTACGTTTACATTATCTCAGGAATGTGTGACATCACCTGTGAGACATGCTTCAAAAAAAAAAGCTCAGAAATGTTTAAAGGTCCTTCGGTTCATTCATTAAACTGCTCTCACTCTCAAACTTACATCTTTTCCAGACACATAAAGTAACATTAACCATATTTAAGTAATAATATGACCTCTTAAGGTACCATTGAAAGGATTTAAAATTTAAGATAAAACAATGTCTACACAAGTAGCAGTCAACTGGAGGGTTTGGTTTTTAAATGAGACAGAGTCGTACAACAGATTATGATTAGGACTGCAAGCTAAATTCTATAAAACAGATAAATATTCAACACAAGGGAAAATTAAGATTCCAGCAGAAAGAAAGATCCGTGTACTACAGTTATCTGAGTGTTACTCATGGGCGTACAGTACAGTCCAGTTACTGTAATACACATTGGCTTCTTGGCTTCTTCAGAGGATCATGGAATTACGTGACCAGCAACTTCAGCGCGCACACACACACACACACACACACACACACACTGATTGACTGACTCACGCACGCACACTTTAAGTGAGCTTATAAACACTGCTCCTCTAACACTCACAACTCACTGTCACAGCTCTTTGACCTGCTTTCTACATATATTGCATAATCACGTGCACACACACACACCAGGCTTCACAATGCAGGGACTCTGAAAAGTTAACATTCCTTACATTAGTTTACAGCTAAAAGGATCAAGGGTGGGACAAGAAAAACTGTTTCAGTCACACATTGTTGAGACAAACAACTGCTGAACTCTGACGCTGATGAAAAATCTGTACGAAAAATCTGTATATGCATGTTCACCTGAAAATGTTGTGCTCCGGATATATAAAAAGATGTCTAAACACTGTAGAAATAACTTATTGACAATGAACATGTCTGAGCAAGAATTCATTTTTTTAGGAAAAACATTCTAAAAACACAAAATTAAATGTGGACCATGTATTTTAACATCAACTACTTACAGCATTGCAATTGTCTCAACATTGTCTCTTGACACATTCACAGTGTGATTCACAAAAAGCTAACAGGCTGGTAGTGTTTGCAGTGACATTACTTTCCAGCACAGTACGTGAAGTTTACAGTCACTTCCACAATTTGAAATTATGATATGGTTTGTCATCATGACATGCTGCTAGAGGAACAATCTATCAAAGGAGTCATGAAATTTAGGACATGTATCAGAACGTCCACTAAAATCAACTTCTGCAACTTTATTTGCAACTGTCATGTAAACATCATGATGTGATTGAAATGTGCATAAATCGGAGTGAGCTTACTCTCAGTATAGAGCTGAAACTCACACATATTTTGTTAATCTAACGATTATTGGACCGATGAATCAACTGATAAGCTGATTCACGCAACAATTAATCAACAGCTCTTAATTCACTATTCATTAATGGTTGTATTAGGCTTGTGCTCGCTAACACTAAAAATAAAAACATGAACCCATCTTTAGAAAATACCTTTGACTGACCTTTACTGAAATGCAAGTCGCCACAGTGGTTCAAAATGTCTACTAGAGGCACTGAAGAATGAGTGCTACATCTGTTTCATATTGCAATAATTTAGATACCAACACTGCACAACTGTTGAAATCTCAATACTTTGTTCAAGGACAATCCAGCCAGGTGGGTTCTTACCACCATATTGATCGTCCAAGCAAAAAATGTCAAACAACACAAATCCCCCTTACCGGCAGGTCGACACTGACGTCTGTCCCATCCAGTAAGGATACTCGGCAGGTAATGATGGACTTGGCATCACCTGCAGCTGGGATGTGTGTGGTGGCGCGCTGGGCCTCCCGTAAGCGGGCTTTCTCTGCATGTTTCCGGATGGAGCGCCGCCCCAGCGTCCTGCGCAGGAAACTCAGCATGATGGGGGAGAGGAGAGGTTACACTACCATAACTGTGGGAAAGAGAGGCATAGGAAAGTGTAAGAAACCTGATGTATAATTATGACTGCACAGGTCCTTCAGGGAATGACAACTGGGTTGGAACAGGACACCATTGTGACACAGTAGCCACATGCTACACTACACGTTTTGTTTACATTCATTCTTCATGGATGAGTTTGTGTTCAGAATGCAGAATACAGAAATTATCTTTATTCTGGATGTGCTGGGTATCATTTTACACTTATTTATCCAGATATATTTGGGAATTTCTACCCAATTTTAAACCCAACTTTATGCAGATGGTTCCATTGATGACTCAGAGTTCAAATTCAATGTGGTACAGTTAATGTTAGGAATATCTTCCAATTAACTAAATTTCCATGGTTCTTCGACGCGAATAGGTAACGCTATCAAACATGAAATGGAACTTGAGACAAGCAGCGATAGACTTTTACGTGTGCGGCTAAAATTTAATTTTTAACGTAGCTAAAGCGCATATTTCAGCAGACAATACATTTCAGATATACAATGTGGCTCGGAGTACCTGCTATCAGCAAAAGCAACAGGTGTGCGCTTGTTTTGATGCGCCAGTTCACCTTTGCAAGCTAAAGTATACAAAACACACGACTCCGCTCGTCCCCGCCTCTTCCGTGCAGCAAAACAAACGCCTATGCTCCCTAAGCTGCTCCGTAACAAACAGCCACTTGTGGATCCTAAGAAGTCTTGCTTGACGATACTTACAAACACCTCCTCCAGGCTTCACTGGAAGAAAACCTCCGCCTGCATTCTACACGACCAAACGGCAGCTTCCGGCTTAAATTCCCATGACTTGTAAATTTGCTGATTTATCCCCCTTTCTTCTGGAATTTTCCACTTGTGCGGGATAAATTTCTCTCCGGTCCCAACAAAAGTAGGAGGCAAAGATCTCTTCCGGAAGTGACGCCAGCGTAAAAGCTCTAACAAAACCAATTAGCATATTTAAAGAGACAGGCAGCTGGGAATGTGGGGATTCAGCTGAGACGGGATGGCGTCAATACAGCGTGCAAAAACGGTGAACGAAGTCATAACCCGATTCAAATTCGGCCATACCTGGAAAATTATACAATGCATAAAACAGGTAAACGCTCAATGTAAAGATACACCCACTGCGGTGAATAGAAACATGTGTTTTGGGAGAGTAACAGTTACATTGGTAAACAGAAAAAAACTTTTAGCAGCATCGGGAGCGTAGGGTGTAATAACCGAACCCACCATATGTTCAATTTCTTAAATAAAAGTGGCCTAGCCAAGAGAATTTAGGTTTTGTTTCGTATCATACTTTTAATCCGCTCACCGGCCCACTAGGTGGCGGTAATGCACAAATAAAATGGTTGACCAAGCGCTATTAAACAAGAAGTAGTAGCAGCTGTGGCGGCTGAAAATGAGCCTTACATTAATCACTGAGAATAGTACAGACATACTGTAGAAGTTGTAATAAATGATTAAAGGAAATCTTCTCTTCAAAATGCCATTATGGTAACACTTTTATTATAATTTTTATTTTTGCATAAAAGTTTATTTATTCTGGAAGTGTTGGGTATTTTACACAAATTTGACCAGAATTCGTCCCATTATTATGTGTTTTTGGAAACTTTGTTAAAGTTTAACTTTAGGAAGATTTACCCATTGGTTCTTACCTCAGAGATTAATAAAGGACAATAAAGTAAGAAAGAACACTGGTATTTAATTATTGTGTAGGCCTGTATGTAGTGTCTTTTACCCCTTAACACTACTAAATTAATTTTAAATTGTTTACTCAGCTCTGGGTTTGCGTGTTTTAATTAAAATGGAATTATTTCAATGGTCCGTTTTTATTTTATATTATCAGTTTGTCTGGGAAAAAGCTTGATTTTAAAATAAAACCTTATAGACCCAGAAAGGACCACAAGAGTCCTGATCTATAGCTGATCCTGACATCTCATCTCTTAGGACCAGACAAAGAAAAAATATTCTCCAGTGACAATCAATAAATGTTTGTTTACATTTGTTAGTTCAGGTTACATTTTCATATTTCACAAACAGAACGAACTCAGAATTCCTAAAAGCAGAATCTGTACATGGATCTAAACAGGCCACACCCTGGTCTGTGTAGATTAGATGGATTTAAGCCTCAACCCTGGTTGAGTCAAAAATTCTAGATAATTTATGATAAACATAATATTAATCCTTTTTTAAAAGAAGACGATTTTCCTTAAAATTCTTTGTTCTTAACACGTTGGGTATAATTTTATACAGATTTCCCCTGAATGCATCCTGATCATATCCTGTAATCTTAGTGTCCTATCTTATATTTCTATTCAGTGAAGAACCCAGTTCATGAAGATGGAACCGATGGTGGTTTGCTCAGAGTTTAAACAGATTTCAGTACGTCCCGTATAATCCACCTGATTGCATTCTTCAGTGTCCTACAGAGAGCTTCCTCTTCCTTATCTCCTCCCTGCCTGACCGAACTCTGACAGCGCCGAACAGCAAGGTGACGTGAAGCCACTTCTCCATGCTTTGACAGACAAGCTTTAATTGTTCACAATCAAGCTTATAGACATGTCCAAAGCACCGTAAAACCATGATACCAGAAAATAAACAAGCAACCCAGGACAAAGGTTTGTATGATACAGGTAGAGGAGTTAATCAAGGGTATATATACAGTAAAACATTTCTCACTTTGTGTTTCATCATATATACACACTCGTTGTTATAAACTTCAAATTAAACAATTTTCTGAAATAGCAGTTTTGAAATACATGCCATTTGTGTCACATCGGAGTCATCATCCAAATAACAGAAATTTAAACAAAATGGAAAACAAAATGTTTCAGCTCACAAATGATTTTCCCTTTTATTTTAAAGTTTTTTTTTCATATACAACATTGTATTTACATGGTCTAGTAATATTTACACAAAATTAACAAGTGGCACTGTGTAGTTAGGAGTTTGCTTTTTTTCTTGTTCCCAAGAGGTGTCTTTACTTTGAAAAGAAAAACAAAAATGATAAATTAATAAAGAGGAAAAACTTTGATTTTTATAATGCTTTATGTCTCCAACGTTTTTTGTTTTTTTT
>OMNV01003303.1:2660-17541 GCA_900303265.1 Brotula barbata
ATACTGTCCGATGGCAGAGTCCGAAAGTTAGCTGACTCGAAAGGTCGGTATGTATGTCTTTGCATTAGATTATGCACGGCTACCAGTCTTCCTGCTCACTCACCATGAGCTGGGCACGCTCCTTTGGCATTAATTTCTTCTTTATACACATAAAGTGGGCTTGAAACAGGCGAAAAAAAATCTTTACACATAATGTGTCATTGTGTTGTGTCACGTGTGTGTGTGTGTGTGTGTGTGTGTGTGAAATGCTCTGTTCTGAATTGCTGGCAGTCATGTAGGTCTTAGGGGACTTCAAATACACAAATTCAAACATGCAAATGATGCAGATGATGGCAATCAGGAAACCCTGCGTATTGTAAGATTTACATTTATGACTCACCTCAAACTATCGACTAGCAGCAAGCTGAGGAGATCTATTGTTGCATATCCTCCAAACTGTAATAAGCCAGCAGCCAGTGCATTGTTACATCAGAAGGCGTCTCGAGACATGTTCTAGACAATGCAGAACTCAGAAATGTCCCGCCTCCTACTCCTAGTGTCAGAGTGAGTTGGCTTTCCAACTGGAAAACTGGAGCTGACTTCACCATGGCAGTGTCCCAGCCGGGGATCGAACCAGCAGCCCATCAATCACTAGGTGACCACCCTACCATCCTAGCCACACGGTAACATAAAAATATCAATGTGTTCTCCACCTTCGACGTGGAGGAGCGGGGGATTGAACCAGCATTGGGATCAATTCAGTATTTTTTCTCTTAGCTGTAAACTCAGGCCACACAGCCTCAAAATGTCAGAATTTGTACATTTCCATCACTTCCAAGACTATTTGTCTGACTTCTTCCGTTTCAGGTATATACCAATCTAATTTTGAACCACGTCGATGCAAGGGTAGGTTTGTAAATTTGCTGCTTGGTGAAGGACACTTGATGCACAGCTAAAAGCTTTACAGTGCTACCTCCACCAGGAGGAGCCAGCCCAGGAGGAGCCAGCCCAGAGGGAGCCAGCCCAGGAGGAGCCAGCCCAGAGGGAGCCAGTCCAGAGGGAGCCAGCACAGAAGGAGCAAGTTCCTCTGGATAAGGACAGTATTTATTTTTTAAATTTTATTATTATGGGAATTATGGGAGTGATTGTTAGCCTATTTTTATTACCACCTTGTACCACTAGATGTCAGTGGTGAAAATGAAAAAAAACCAACTTGCACTTAAATGCAGGGATTTCAAACTCACTCATATTTACATGATGGCATAAAACTTTCTTGTTTGCTGTGATTTTTTATTAATTAAATAAGGGCCTCTCTTAAACTTACACGTTCATTTATTATTATTTAATCTTTTTTATGTCTTCGTGACTCGGCGGATCGTTGTCAACTTTGAGTAAGAGGACGTGAGAGGATTCTGGCGTTGTGTGTTTGCCACCACACTGACTAGATCGATTCCAATCCAGATTGTTCTTACAGCTTTTTACATTGTGGCAGTGTCATTTTCCACCCTAATCCCAAAACTGGATTATCCTCCCCGTGGGCGGCGCCATTAAGAGGCTAGGGGAAGCTAAGCCTCCCCAAAACATCACTCGAAAATAGTGCAACTGCCAATGAGGCACAACAAAAAGAAATGAACTCCTTGGTATGATAGTCAGGACAATTAACTTTTTTTCAGGAAGGGTCGTTTAAGTAATTTCATTATTCTAGTACGTGTATTACATTATTACAGTGTATTCGCACATAACAAGAACAAAATCCAACTCTCATCTCTTTCGGCTCCTCCAAGCACTCTCGCCTCAGTCTAGGATACCACATGCCTTTGCTGGTTGGGACTGTAACCTCTGATTTTCACTATCTGAGCACCTGGCTGCCTCCGCCCTGTCCACAACTTCGCCTGCTGCTACCAAACGGTATCTCCCATTTATCCGCCTTGCCATCCCAGTGCAGTTGCCTCAGCTGCCGGCTTGCAAGGCGAAGCTAATTAGTGTTACCTCCCTTTCCGACGCGGTCTAAATTACGTGAACAAATAAATGCTGAAGGGCAAACGCTTCATCGAAGTGGAACGCTGTGCTTCAGTTCTAAACGGAGTGCGATAGCGCGAGCTTCTTCTATGGAAAATTTATACTTTGTTTGTAGCACACTTGAAGCTGTGACTTGTCGTAGTTAAAAAGGACCAGAGGAGTGAGCGGAATAAATACCACCGTGAAAATAAGGCTACGACCTTATTGTGTTTTGTCCTTGCCAATTTTACAATATGAGGCAATCAATTTCGTCAAATTTTCAATTCAATACATTGCTCCATTTAACACATAGCGTAATGTACGCACTGCTTTCAAATGCAGCATCTTACTGTATGAAGTTTATCGGGTCTCTATATTTACTCATAGAAGTTGTATACGTAAACAGATTATTATGGACGGCTGGAATCATTGTCCAATCTCCTAAAAACTGTGCTTCAATCCCAGCTATCATTTTTCAGTGTGAATGACATAAACAGATTGTAGCAGATTCATTTAAAGTTTTTATTCATTTAAAACACTCACCTCCGCAGACAAAAAGTTAACTTTAAAATTATTTTTTTTACGCAGTGAGCGTCTTATTTCTAATTGGAGAACATTCCAAATGTGCAAAGCGGTAAAGGTTCACTTTTAACTAATCTGTTGGTTGGAACGCTGTGGGAGCGCGTCTTCAGCACATCTTCGACGCCTGTCCTCGACACCACCATCAACTCCACGGATAATGTGCATCTCGTTTCAACCAAAGGAGAGCATAAAGAACGTTCCAAAGTTACAGTGCTGTAAAGGTGTCCATTTTTCATTACAGTCTCTTCTTTAATCTTTAAATCCTCCAACTGACACACTACATGCTAGTTTGTTTTGTTCTGGTAAGTGACTCAAAAGGTCAATGTCTGATTGTAACCAGCTGTTAGGAAGCTAACTGCCTCCTTCTGGAATCACAACACATTTGCTTCAATAGCTCCATTCTTCTCTGGCTCATGTACACGAGGACACGTCAGTATCCAGATCCTTGTCCAATTTGAGCTTCGACTATAGTTTGATTACAATGTTGTATGTAAACATACTCAGTGGTTTTAGGAGGTGGTTTCTTGTTCTCGGCTGTGATTGGGTCTCACTTTGGAAGTGAGGAAATGCAGCGGGGGATTAATCAACCGTGCGTCATTATCATCAGTTCACTTGCTTGGCTCGATCATCATGATTATTATAATTTTTGTTTTGCTCTATGTACTATTGTAATAGTATTATTGTTTCTATGATGCAGCATAAAGCAGTGTTTCCTCACAGATACTAAATTGTAAAAATCAGCTTCACAATATGCGTCGCACTGCAAAAAAATAATTAAGAGTAAAAATGTCTTTATTGTTTCGCGAGACACATGTTCATAGACGGAGTGTTTGCATGTATGTCTTGTTTTTTCAAGTAAATCAACGTAAATGAAAGGAGGAAAAATAATAAATAATAATTTTGCTTTACGCCATTACAAACTGACCAGCTGTTTCGTTACAGATGTTTTGTAGGTTGTGTACATAGTGTTACTGAAGAAGTGAGTTCAGGTCGATCACACACTTACATTGCCAAATTAATGTACAGGACTCAGCTGTGACTGATGAAGGAGGCATTAGAAGCATTGAGGCATAGAATGACTTTGCCGCATGGTTAGCCTAACTTAGCTGATGCAGGCTAACCCATCCTGAGGTACGTTGGAGATATTCTGTGATGCGTTTTTGCATTTTGATGCATTGTGGCTCAGTCAGGCGATTCCAGACCTATAGAAGCTTCACAAACTACAGAGGTGACCATAACGCCAGAGGGTGCATGTCATGATGTCATAAGCTCTACAATTCAGAGTGTTTTAGCAATGAACTGCATCACATCCAAGTGAGTGTGGTCAGGTGACATAGACAGAAACATAAAAGTAAACAAATGAAAATAATACAATGATAAAACCGCACTGTGATGCTTTGAAGATTTAGATTTACAATTATGGTACAATACGGAGAATCCATCGGACTCTGCTTCCAAGACACGTACACACAGACACACACTCATACACACACACACACTAATGTGAGTGAGTCAGGAAGTGGTCGAGAGAAGGAGGAGGAGTCTGGGAATATTGGAAGGGGGAGAGACAGGGAGGAGAGGTAGAATGTTGAAACTTCAAGGCAGCACAGACAGCATGCTGGAAGACGGAATGCACGTGTGTCTGTGAAAGTTTGAGAGAGAGGAAAAAGAGAGGGGGAGGAGCAAGAGGGTAGAGATGAGGAGGGAGGGATCTAAGTTTAGTTTGCAGCGTAGCTGGCTGACCGGAGAACCTCCCTCACTGCCTTGGTCTCACTGTCTGCAGTGAACATATGTCAGTGCAATCACTGTAAGAGCCTAAAACTGTAAGAAAACTTCGAGCTGAAACTTTAAGCAAAGCTCTAAGTTGATTTTTCTGTTTTCTGTCTTTTTGTCCTCAGGTGAAAAATGCAGCGGTGGCTCCATTAGAGGATGGTGTGGATTTCAGGACTACCAAGAAGTTTGTTCTCAGAAAGGTGAACTCTGCAAAGTGAGGCACATTCACTGAGTCAGCAGCGGTGACATTGTTCCTCTGCTATCCGGCTGCATGTCTGCATTTCAACGTAATGCAGCAACATCAGAGGCTGGAATCACTGTGACCTCAGCTCACCTCATTTATGCCTCCGTCAGAGCGATCCCAGTGAGCCGCATGTCTCAGACCAATCAGCAGGCAGGTTTGATGTCAGCTTGCCATGTATGTTTAACAAATGAACGCGGCGACGTTTGCGATGCCTGAAATCGCACTGATCAGGACGATGCAAGCCAATCAGAGGCTCACACGGCGGAGGATAAAGTAGCTTAATGTAATAGAGGTATTTCAGTCCAAAATGACTTTGTAAGTAAAAGAAAGTCATTTAGCTACCTATGTCATTTCACTTAAGTATATATATGAAAAAGAATAACTGGTTAAATATTGAAAGTTAAAGTTAAAGCATTTCTTGCTCCTCACTCACTTTTTTCTCTGTAACATTCTGAGTTTATTTCCATTTTTTCACTTAATATTGTGAATAGTCTCGAAACTGTTATAGTTTGTGTTCAAACTTAAGAATGATATTCTTGCAACATTTTGAATATTTCCCTAAATTATTCAGGCTTTAATCTGAACAGTTTGACTTTTTTTTTTGAAAAGTTACAAAATCTATTCAAATTCTCCCAAAACATTGGCATCTATCCTGCAGCCTTGTATGTCCCCTGAATTGATTTACTGCATTACTGTGTGTTGATCTAACCTTAACGCTCACCATGAGGCTGGCAAGCCGCACTGCACGAATCTTGCTGCTGCTCCTCCAGGCCTGGTGGACGCACTGCCACCCCCAGTGTCTGGACTACAAGCCCCCATTTGAACCGCGCCAGACGCTGATCTTTTGTAAGGAGTATTCCAAGTTTGGATGCTGTGATCAGGAAAAGGATGAGGAGCTTTCCAGCAGGTTTTACTCCATTATGGAAAACTTTGACCATTCCGGCTACATGACCTGCGCCACGTACATACGCAGCATCATCTGCCAGGTAAGAGGGGCACAGAAAGGGTAAGAGAGGGAGGCATGAAGGCAGGGAGGGGAAACAGAGAGAAAGAGGGGAGAGTGTTTTCCTTTGAAGTGGTCAGTGATCTTAGATCTGACTGTTAATCCTCTGTGACAGTGAAAATCCCCAGCACTTAAAATTTAGAGCAGTGCTGACCCACACTCACATGTGACTCGGCTTTCGGTATTACAGGTCTGCATGTTTCACTGGAAACAAAGCCTTGGCTGGAGTTCAAAACCAATAAAAAGGTTTTTCTGTAGAACACATGGAGCATCAGTCAGTGATTCAGTCAAGCTTCACATCCCAGTGTGTTTCCAAAAACCGCAGACTTCATCACGTCCTGTTTGCCAGACTGACCACAGAGATCTCAGCACAGGCTTGTACACAAATCCTTCAACATGACTCGTTCCTGTGACTCGTTTCAACAGTTAGGAAGTCACTTGAGAAAAAAATGTTGCTAAAACTTTAGCATTGAGGGTAAAATATGACCGCAAGCATGAACCAGTTACAACCAGTTCATCCAACCATCCATCCATTATCTGTACCACTTATCCAAGTCAGAGTGGCGGTGGGGATGGACCAATTCACCTAAGCTGCATGTCTTTGAAGATAGGAAGGAACAATAAAAGGACAAGAAAAAAATAAGTGAACTCTTCTTCTATCGCCACCACTTTCATTATTGATCTATTTAATGAAACAAGCTGAGAGGAAATTCATTTTAGATCATTCATAACGTAACAGGATGTGTGTCCGTGATTTATTTTGTGTCTCTCGCTGATCAGATGGATTTTGACATGAGGACAATGTGAAAATGAAGTAGACGCTCGTATCCCTGGAATTTTTCAGCTGTCTTTCCAGTAAAACACAGAGGGTTAATGACAATGGTCATCTGTCTGACTGCAGTAGTCGTGTACTTGGAGATCCTTGAAGGAGTTACCTTGACCTCCTTTGCTCACCTTTAACAATGACTTGCCTCCTTCTTTCAGGAATGCAAGTGTACGAATGTATGCAGATGATTCTCCGTTGTAATTAATACTGCTACTAATTTTTGAGTGGATAACATTACATAAATTGACTCTAAACATTTGAAAGTCTAAAAGTATTATTTTATGGTCAATTCACAAATTATTCTTTGGTCCCAAATGAGATTTGTACTTGTCTGGTGGGACTATACAACAGGTTGACAAGGCTTAATTGTCGATAGTCAGGTTTAATCAGGTTTTATTTGTTAATGATTAGACGTGATCCTGGATTTGCCTGTTCTTGGAAGGAGAAAACCATTTCTTCTTGGCTCTGTTGCCACAGCAACATGTCCATGAACTTTATTTACATAAACAGGTTTATATATTAACTTCTAATGGTCTTTGCCAGCCATGATCACTCCATTCCTTAGATTCTAGTTTTTACACGATTTTCCTATAATTCTCCAAAATATGGAGTTGTCTTATACCGCTGTCATCTTGTTCATGTTATTGTCAGTCATCTTGCCATTTTTGGAAGATCAAAGTTATTCATTAGCATGGTAGCTTGTTGTGTCATTCTGAGCCATTCAAATGTATCGGGCTAGCTGATGCTAACGCTAGCATAAGTGAACAATCTGGGTTACCAATCTGGGTTTGGGTGTCAATAGTCTGAATTGTCTTGTCCTATGCTGACTTTGGATTAAAACACAGCCTGGTTAGACATCTGACTACACAGACTGTTTGTTTTTCCTCCTTTCAGACTGTCCTAGCTTTTCTGGCTGCAGCACACGTCTGGTTAAAACACGTCCCGCATTGCTTCAGTGTTCAGACGATAATTCAACAATGAAAATCTTCTATGGTCAACATTTTCGATAATGTCAACCATTTGACGTAACCCTAAATTGCAGTGAATTCTATTATGGACGCCAGGAAGACTAGACGATTGCCACTGCACTCTTGCTGTAAGTTGTCCAGATCAGGTCACTATCATCTAGGAGTTATCTTAGAGAATTCCAGAGAATTATCCCAATCACAAGAATTTGTGACATTCAGTTCAGGTGACACTTGAAGATTGAGGATATCAAATTTCTCTTAAATTTGTCCTCACAGTTTCCTTGTATTTTTCATTGCTTCTTTAGTACAGCTTTAACACACAAGGAAAACACTCAAGGATGCAATTTTTGCATTCTGAGATGCAAGATATTTGGTGGGTCGAGCATGGTCCGCAGAGGAAACCATTAAATTGGAATGTTGATCTGGATCCAGGGCATTTTGGGTTTTTTTCTTTATTTTTTCGTCTTTAATGTTGTGATCTGATGGAGATCAGGATTTGTTTCTGGACTGATATTTGTTTTCAGACAGAGACACGTAGAATCACTGTAAAATGCTAACATAGCATGACCCCTGTTCTTTACATGAGGTGATGTTGATTCAGCGAAGTGAAGACAATTTTGATGTGGTTTGCAAAGAGCTGTATTTTTGAGACTTTGGCGGAATTATGAACTCTGAGTCCCCTTATTTATTCTTTTGGAAGTAAAATGCGCCCAAAGGAAAGTCCAGGTTATAGTAAAATTAGCTCAGTGTAACACAATTTGTGCAGGATGAGTCTAAGAGCCAGTGGAAGTGGGAAGCCTGAAATGGTTAAACTCACATTTTTGCCAAAATCATTGTTAGCGGAGTAAAGTCATAGTAAGAAGCTTGTGTCAGGAAATCAGCATAGTGATGTCATTTGTGCATGCGGACCACATGCTGGTCTGGGTGTCGTGCTGGCTTACTGTTGGGCGGGGAGTTTGTGGTTCTGACTTAATAACTAACTGGACCTTCCTGAGCTCCATTTATATCAGGCTGCACTTTCACTCAAAGGCTGAATATAGACCAGGCCATGATGAATGTATACACATATACTTTCTGTAGGTATTTTCCACTATTGTGCACTGTGGAACCTTCCAACCCAATATGGCAAAACTTCTTCAGCAAAGCAAAAGGATAAATTTTGATCAAAAGTTGAAGGAGTCTGCACATAATGCATACACATACTCACAAAATCTATTCAACACACATTTGGCTTCTGTTTTGAGCATGTGTGCATGTAAACAAAGTCAACATTTATAATGTTTTTATATTACATTAAATTTCAAAAAAAGTATTCTCAGGAACCAAACAAAGGTACAGTAGGCATAAATATGTAGCAAGCATGCTGTTTGTGCTGAAAACTTGGGATTGCAAGTCACAGCGACATTAGATAACTTTTGTTGTGATTTGGCAGCATATAAATAAAATTGAATTGAATTGAGTTGAATTGAATCGAAAATCTATGTTGGACTTGATTGACTAAGGTGCGCAGCCTTGAAGTTGTTTTGACGTACTTGTACTTGATCATTTGTTTTGGCTCTCCATGCACGATGAAGTGCAATGTAATGTGTTATGAAACCAGTGTCAAGTTTGCAGCATAAACTGCTAGCAACATATTCAAGCCAACTGTACAAAAACACAAATGTTTATGAAGTCTATTTCGATCTGACTAGAAAAAAGTTAGACGACATCAAAATGATCAACATGGAAACCTGCTGTTGTTCAACAATGTTCTTGTTCGAAAACCCTGGTCAGGTTTGTTGATGCACTTACTCCAAAGAACTTTTGTAAAAATAATGATAAGCTTTATTTCTGTGGTGCCTTTCAAAGCATTGTTACAAGGTGCTTTACAGTGGCAAAAAGAAATAAAAGGCAGAAGCCAATAAAATATCAATAATATAAAAGCATCATAAAAAACAACATAAAAGTATTACAAATCCATTAAAATATTTTAATATTAAGAAAGATAATAGATTATAAGATATGCACAGAAATTATCAAGTAAAACCACATTTTAAAGAGAGGTTTAAAATAGGACAGAGATAGAGCTTGCCTGATTTCCTCTAGCAGTTCATTCCAGAGCGACAGGTCCTTGATATAAGGACCGATGGATTTAAATCTGGATCTTGAAATTAATGGGGAACAGCTGGAGGATCTCAGACTGCACTTATAGGCTTATATCAGGTAAAACAGTCTAAAATGTGCTCA
The DNA here is from genome assembly GCA_900303265.1 of Brotula barbata. Lineage (NCBI taxonomy): Eukaryota > Metazoa > Chordata > Actinopteri > Ophidiiformes > Ophidiidae > Brotula > Brotula barbata. The sequence goes on from OMNV01003303.1 coordinate 12,260, forward strand.
TCGAACAGTAAAAAAGGCCATAAAAGTGATAATATCTGAAAATCTCTTCTAAAACGCCAGTGTAGTGAAGCTACCTTCACTATCGCTTGTGAACACTCATTAAATAAAAATTCTCCTTTTGTTCTGCAGGAGTGCTCCCCCTATGCCGCCCATCTTTATGACGCCGAGGATGCCAACACACCAATGCGGACACTGCCTGGACTGTGTGGCGATTACTGCAGCAATTACTGGCACCAGTGCCGCTATACACTCAGCCTCTTGCTTGAGAGTGTAAGCAGCATGCAGCCTGGAGATGCAGCCACATACACAAACCTCACCGCTGCCATGGAAGATGATCAGCAACAATTCTGTGAATATCTGGTGCTGAGGGACAAACAGTACTGTTACCCCAACGTGCTGACCAATGCAGGTATGGTATATATATGTCGTTTGGGGAAATAATGTTCCATTTTTTTCTACTTTCCCCAGATTCTTCTAGATTTGTGTTTTATTTTTCCCTACATCATGTTTTTTTTTGTTTTGTTTTTTCCAGAAACCAATTTATTTTCCCCCAGATTTTTAATCCTTTTGACTTGTTTTATTGTTTTATTTTCAGCCAGATTGTGTTCTTTTTATTTTTTTAGTTTCTGTTTGATTTTTGCCCAGATTTGTCTGTTTTTCATTTGAATTCAATTTTATGATGAAAATGAGGAAACACTGATTGTTCCTTTTGTATCAAATAACATATTGCTTCTTCACGGGACTACAGTGCCATCATATATGCTCTTTGCTTTCAATGTGTTTTTTAACTTTATGTGATCATCGTACATATTTTTCAGGCTCTGTCAGCTATGTGGTTGTTATTCATAGAGCCCCCTGCATTCTGCCCTAATTTAGTCTAGCCATACGTCTGCCTTCAACTCCTCCACAGCAGCCAGTGTTTCAACTGACAGATAGATGGAGAGACAAATGTTTCTCTACCCTCCAGAAAAGTGTGGTGTGTGTTGAGTTGTATCATTATCTGTCCAGATTCTCACTCTCTTTCTTCAAAGTGATCGGTCATACGCACGTGTGTATTAGCATGTGTTTACAGTGTGTATAAGGGTGGCGAAGCATTTGCGTTAAATACTTCAACTCCTCTTTCAGCCTTTTGTTAACCTTAATAACTTTGGGGTTTTTTTGTTTTTTTTTTCATATGCGCGTTGCATAAAGGAAGGTAAATATGTTACATAGCTCAGCCATAAGTGATTGGCAGATTGTATGTATTTGCCAAATGGAAGACACAGAGATTATAGCAGTTATTCACCTCCTATCTCTCCTCCTCATTGAGCCTCAAATATAAAAGTTCCCGGTTTCTGACTACACAGAAATTAGTGCATGGAAGCGTGTTTATTCAAAGATTTGATGCTGATGTCACGGATAATTTTTTGGGATTTGTAAACTTTAGCCGCTGTTCTTGTCGTTGTCTTTACTGCAATTATTGAGCCAATCAGAAATGTGGTTCTCGACACCGCTCGGTATGCTGAGATTTAGGCAGCGTGATTTAGGTGGCCTGGTGATCAGAGGGTTGCCGGTTTAATTCCCTGCTCCTTGAAGGTTCCTAAGCAAGACCCTTTCTCAAAAATGTAAGCGCTGAGTGTCTTCGGACACGTAGAGAGCTCTAGAAGTGCAGTCCATTTACCATTTCAGGTTTTGAGGACCTGGAAGCTGTTGATGTTCAAGTTTGTATGAGCAGAAGACGAGCCAGACTTTGACATTTGTCCTTTTTTCTGTTCCTAGAGCTGAACGCTAACCTGGGCCTTGTACGTGAGGACACAAAAGGATGCCTGGAGTTATGCCTACAGGAAGTTGCCAATGGGCTACGTAACCCTGTGGCAATGATCCACGCAGATGATGGGACACATCGCTTCTTTGTGGCGGAGCAGCTGGGTTACGTGTGGGTGTATCTGGCTAATGGGTCCAGGGTGGATCGGCCCTTTCTCAACCTCACCCGCGCTGTCCTCACGTCGCCCTATGCAGGAGATGAGAGGGGCTTTCTCTGCATCGCTCTTCATCCGAGGTCCACATGCAAAACATAGGCAAAGTTTTTTTTAAAAAGCAAGGTTCAGCTGTGACATGTCAGCGTTTCAATGAAATGATGTTTAATAATACTGTAGTGCTGCTGTACTCATCTGGTGATATGAAGTACATCTGCAATTTTACAGGATTTTACAACTGTCTTACAAATTTTTCAAATCGTGATTACAAATTGCACAAAACGCCTCGCTCGCGTGTGTAAATTGTGTTGAGGTGATCTCCTTTTGTTTGCAGGTTCACAGATGTCAGAAAAGCTTACGTGTATTACTCCGTGTCCATCAAGAAACAGGAGAGGATACGAATCAGCGAGTTCACACTGTCAGTGCACGACGACAACCAGGTCGACCATGACTCAGAGAGGTGAGGGAGGCTCCAGGTCAAAACAGCACACAAAAAAAGAACAGAACAGAACAAGGAGATTGGTGTTAACATTTTAATGTAAGTTTAACTGACAATGTTAAGCTTCACAGCTCCAGTTCAGAACAATTTACTGCAATATTGTTGCTGTGATGTCTTTAAAGTGGTCCTATCTAAAAAAAAAAAGAAAAAAAGCTCATCTCATCTGATCCCCCCCCCCTCTCTCTCTCTCTCTGTTATCAAATTGTTTTCAATGAGCATGATAAATTTTCCTCCTACTTAATAAATGTTAGAATGAGAAAACACTTTTCTGAGTATTTGAATGAATCTCTGTTACCTTTCCTCATGTTTCTCATGTTCATATGTAACACTCCAAATGCATAATCTATGAATGCAAACACGCAGTTCTATCATTCACCAGGCACAAAACCTGTAGTGCAGCCCTGTACTAAACAGAGGGACAAGCACCCTTTCACTTATTTGCACTTAAAAAGGAACACATATTGTTATTAAATATGATACATACAGTATATATATATATATATTGTTTATTCTTGCTTGTTTCTGAATGTCTTGAATTTTACACCTGACACATTTGGTGTGTAAGTGTAGATATGTGCGTGTGTGTTATCATGTGTTAGTGTGACATGAACGGCTGCTGTGTTCACGTGCGTAGAATCCTCCTGGAGGTGGTGGAGCCGGCATCCAATCACAATGGAGGACAGCTCATCTTCGGCCACGACGGGTATCTGTACATCTTCATTGGTGATGGCGGTCGTGGCGGGGACCCATTTGGGAAGTTCGGCAACGCGCAGAACAAGTGAGTGGTTTAACAACGGCATCTGAATCTTTGGCACACACACAGACGGAATCATTTATAATGCATTTATCTACACATGCCACAATGGGACAGAGCGAGAGACAAGAGCAAAGAGCAATCCGCAACAATAAACAGAAAGCCTCTGTTTCTGGGGCATCATCCTGACAGCGAACCCGAGGTGCAAAGTTCCACCATTGGCTAGTTGAACTCTATTGACTTCCTGCCTCACGCGTTGACAACATCTACCACTGTGAATTAAAAACGATTAATCCACAAAGTTTGAGAAACATTGCACTTCCAGCAAAGGTGCAGTCCTTTTGTTTCTTTCGAACAAGGGGCTGTAGTTTGGTTCACATCCCCCAACGGCTAAGATAATGAATGCACCATCAGAGGTAAACAGACTCCTCTCACCCTCCTTACCTGCACATCACAAATTCAGCCAAGGACTTTGTAATCGTGCACAACTACTTAATTATACTCTTCTCATTCACAATTACCTCCTAAATGACATAATCACATCCTTTGAGTCCTCCGCTTTAAAAAGCTGCTCATCCCTGGAAGAACCTCAATGACGCACATTTGTATTTAAACGAAACACCAAAGTGGAGTAAGACGTGGTAAAACCAGATCATGAGAGGAGAAGAAAGAGTTCCAGCTCATTAAATTTCAGATCTTAAATTGGAACAAAATTACAGAGAAGTAAAACACTGAGACTAAATTGCTGAGTGGAAGATGTAACTGAAAACGTCTGCCTGAGACCTCGCCGTGTATCCTCATCGTATTTCCTGTTTTTGAAAGTAATTAAAAATATAACGGACTCTGTTTTGGGAATTTCAACCACTCTGTTCGACCACAGTGTGTTAAAAGTGGATCCGTTGTTTATTTCCAGGACTGTCTTTTCTTTCTCCACCACTTGATTGAAATGCACCAAAACAATGAACCAAAAAACATCACAGCCACCGCTTGTGAGGAACCTTTGTTAAAGGGCGAGCCTACAAACTTTTTTTTGCATATTTTTAAATCTTTATTTGCTGCTTGAAGCAGTTTTAGAAATACAGTAAAAGAGTGTCTTCACGGGATGTTTTTGTGTCTCTGAGAGGTTTGGTGGCCTCGCCGTGTGAGCTGCTTGCACCCTGCCAAGGCTAATATTGACACTACACAGTACACAGAGTGATCTGACACACACACTCCTGTGTGGAGGGAGGAAGAGAAGGAGGGAGGGAGGAAGAGTGGAGCCGATGTCAGAAGGAGACAGAGGAGAAAGTCGAAATGACATGGAAATGAGAAAGTTTCAGAGCAACAGGAGACGGCTTAAAAGGGACAGACAAATGGAGGGGGGGCGCATAGAAAATGAAGAAACTTGACAGGATGTGAGCAAGAGAGTCGGTGAGGGTTTCAAGGAAGGATGTTCAGAGATAAGAGAGAGAGCAAAATGAAGGGAAGAGAAAAAGAAGAGAAAAGAATCAGGATTAGAAAAGATACAAGGGTTATCAAAGTGAATACGAAGTGAGAGATTAGATTAGATTAAATCAAATGAATGAGTGATTTTAGATCAAATCAGATCAGATCAGATTAGATTAGAGAGTGATATTAGATTATATTAGATTAGATCAATTAATGAGAGATTAGATTAGATTAGATTATTGAGTGATATTAGATTAGATTAGATCAAATTGATTCATTCATCAGATAAAATCAGATTAGATAATATTAGATTAGATTGGATTACTGTTTCTGAACAAAAAATGGTAAATGGACTGCATTTATATCGCGCTTTTCTAGTCTGTAGACCACTCAAAGCGCTTTACAATGTTTGCCTCGTATTCACCCATTCACACACCGACAGCTGAGGTAACCGTGCAAGGCCCACTTGCTTGTCGGGAGCAATTTGGGGTTAGGGTCTTGCTCAGGGACCTTTGACATGGAGGAGTCAGGGATCGAACCGGCGACCCTTCGATCGCCAGGCGATCACCCTGCCACCTAAGCCACGTCGTGTGAGTGTGTATGTAAAATAACACACACAGCCCAATCGCAGCATCGGTAATAACAT
>OMNV01003314.1:2104-17283 GCA_900303265.1 Brotula barbata
GGGGGTGTTGGGAAAGGAGATGGATTGAAAATTACAGGCGATGTCTGTGCTCTGGATTCACAAGGACACTTGAGGGAAAAGCTGTCTTTACTCGAAAGGGTAGCTGAGGTCAGACTGCTGGGACAAAAAGACAAGAAAGAAGAAGTACTCCAAACTCACCAAGCCTGAGAAAATTCCTCATATTATTTGGAGGGTGAAAGGCCGAGGTATCAAATACAAGACCGCAGCACAAAGCCTTTGATAGGTTTTGGAGGGCCGGGAGAAAAGGTGCGGGACCTTTATTGTGATGGTTGTGTTCGCCACGTTCCGCCACGGTATTTGAGTTTCATTTCCTGCCTTGAATGCCAGCTTTATATCTACTGATTCGGTGGTAATGGAATGAACACAATCCGCACACACGCTGACCTTCCTCTCAACTCAGACGTTCCAAAACACATCTTGCCGGTCAGTACTCGCCGTTCTCACATCATTACGGCGTCGAGCACCGAAGAGCTGATATCACACACACGCGCACGTTCCCATTTTCATCGGGACGAACTGATAGGAAGGCCGCGTGAATTCTAAGAGCACATTATTGTCCACAGCACATTATTTTGCAGCTATTACTCCCCGCACCATCTCGAAGGCCTCTCCACTGAATCGGGGACTCCACTCGTTTTGTGGCGAATCAGAACTTTTCCTTCCATTTTCCCCGACGATAAAACCTACATGTTTAACGTTAAACACTTCATTTCCAATTTGTTTCACGATGAATACATAGAAAGCCTGTCTGCGGTGTTTGGCTTCTCCTTTGTGACTCCTTTGAAGCAGACAGAGAGAGAGGAGGAGGAGGAGGAGGGCAGCACAAAGTGAACAAGTGAACAAATAAAGGGGAAAAAAAAGGAGGGCGTTGGAGAAGATGATAAATGACAGGAATGAAAGTACAACAGCACTCCCACGTCGAGGCCGAGGCCAGGTGCTCGGCGGTGACTGTTGTTGTATATTTAATGATCGCCTTTTAGTTTGCGTTAACCCAGAATTCCTCGAACTGAAAACACAACAATGCGTTTTGTCCGACTGTGAAAAGCGAGCGGCCTGTTTTTCCTCCAATCAATTCTCTGCTGTCACCCGTGGGAGAGGCAAGAATCTTCCTCTGCCGACGCGCCGACCTCTCCGACGGTGTCCGACCCTTCGGGGGACACATTCACTCGGTCCCTTACTGCCAAGCATTATGCAATCACTAATGGACTCCGCAGAAGGCAGGAGGCAGGAGCTGCTGGACCACTGAAAACATATACACCTCCCCCCGCCTCCTCTCTCTCTCTCACTCTATCTCTCTCTCTCTCTCGCTCTCACAGGTCCATCTGTGTCTATGCACGAACTCACACACGTACACCGATAGACAAACGTGTCTTTCTCTCCTCCTCGTCTCGTTTTCTGCTGTACCTCAGCGTCTCCGACAGCCTGGACGAGACGCTAGCTGTCCTTAGCGCCGTGTCCTGGGTTGCATCAAGAACAGCGGCATATATTTTCCCGCTGAGACAGCCGGAAGATGCTCTCCTTTCGGCGTGCTATACTTTCTCAAGGGGCGCCCGACTTTCTTCTTTTCTGGCACTCGAGGACTGAGCGCTTCCATTGACTTTGCTAACATCTGCACGACGTATGTGTGCTTGAGAGGGGCTAGTCTCCTCTCCTCTCTCCCTCCCTTGTCCAGGACTTGGAAGAGGCCCTGGCTTTGGCAGTGACTTGTGCATACCGACTCACAAACAGTCAGACTATGCACACGCACGCAGAGATGTGAGAGTCGGTGTGTGTTTTCTCGCATCATTGCCTTTTCATGTGCCTGTGGAAGTGCGTGTGTGAGTTTACAGCTACATATATACTGTCCCCCCTCCCCCTCCCCAGCCATAGGGAAAACACATTAGGAGGATGGGACAGCGCATGCACCACCACCGTGCATCAGACCTCCAGACCGTCAGGGGCCACAACACAAACGTCCACAAGTCCACAGGTCCATGTTGCACACGGGTTAAAAAAAATGTTAAAACACAGTAATGGTCTCTATTTGTCTCTACTTCCACCCACTCCTTTTCCCTTTCTTTCCCTTCTTTTTAATTCTCTTAGCAAATGGAAACTTCCTTGGCAGGACTGGTGTGGGGGATTGTGGTTGTGACAAAGAGAAATGGGGAAAACCCTGTGTCAGGATGTCTGTTTTCTTCCTTTCTTTCTTTTCTTTTTCTTTTTTTTTTTTTTTTACTGCTGCCACTTTCCAGTTTGGGTAGGTAGGCTTCCAGGGTAGGAGAGGAGGGAGAGTGGGGAAATGAGTGGGGAGGGGATGTGAAACCCCCCAGTCTCCCTTTTGGTGCAGCACTTTTCCCAAGCTGGGACCTGTCTGGGGCTTTGCCGTATGAGGTGTGAAACGTGTCTAACCCAGCGGGGGGTGAGATGACAGAGAAAGGCTCATGTGGCGAACAGAGCTGAGTATTTTGGTGCTTCACGCCTGCATTGGGCCACTTTGGTAACAGACAGTTTCTAAGAGTTTGGAGCGTCTTGTCCTTAGTACTAGATACTAGAGGTGGGAGTACTCTTTGTTGTGGGAGTAAAGAAAAAACACAACATTCAGCATGTACTGTATTTGAGATGGCTTGAGAATTCAGAACAACACAATTAATGGCAAAAATGCAATGAATTTACAATTACATAATCTGGGTCTGTTACCTGGATTAAGCATACTTTAAAGTTTAATGGCAGTGTAATTAAAGTTTTTAAGTGCATGTTAAGATGCTGACTGTGGTGGAGAGTTTTGTAACTTTATATTGTTTGTTTTTTGTTTAGTTACCTTCTAAACACGTTGAAGCGTTTGAAGTGTTTCCAACCAACAGTAGCAGAATTTCTGTTTGCCGTAGAATTGTTACATTATACAGTCATTATATACTCTTATATTGTCTATTACTACACATAACAGAGATATCATACATGTATTACAAAGCTATTGTAGTGGTATTTATAGAGTTCAAGGACAATAAAGTATATGAAATGGACTATTTCACATTATAAGGAAACTGCAGTTTAAAGGTGAAACCCTGACATCAGGCGGACGAACCTTTTATTTGTTTTTATTTCTTAGATGTTGTTTGTATCGACCGTGGACTTGAATAAACAATAACCCGAGTAGCAAATACTTTCCATGTGTACATTATCCCAAAAAAAATGGCGGATATTTCAAGCCATGACGTCAGCCGAGTTTTTGTTTTTTTTTCCGTCCAAGTCCCGAGATTGCTGCGGAAAACAGCACGGCACATTTAACACATCTGCGCTCGCTCATATTTACGAGTGCGTTTTATCGTCTCTAAAAGGCTCCTAATTGATATCTGTGCCGCTTTCCTCCGAGCAGAAAAATGTACTTCTAAGGTCTGGTGTTTCCATTATTTCTCCCATTTCCATTCAGAACGGCAGTGAATGAGCAAAAGCATGTAAATCAGGCTTTTTAAACAGGGCGGATCACCAACCGCAAATTACCCTCCATACACTCGTTTAATATGGACGTGTTTTTTCAGATTCCAGAGGGTGCTGGGAAGGTTGATGAGCTGGAGAAGGAAATTCATTAGCGAGCTTAGCCCACAGCAAACAGCACGTCTTCCTGCTGTATGAACTCATCTCATTTTAGTGAAAGGCAGCGGATGGAAAAGGCCTCAATTGATGCCTGATGAATAGTCATTATTGAGATGGGTTTGCCTTTGTAATGGATTAGAAAACAGGAAGTAGCCGTGTTTACGTTGCTTTGTTCCACGTGGGAAGCCTCAGCTGGAATTCTTTTATCTTTTAATACATTTCTTAACTGAATAATTATCCAGGTTGTCACCTTTCCTACACGAATACACAACGCGTACCCACTCTCCGGGCTACGTCGGCGGAAAAAAAAGAAAAAGTGAGCGTACAGTAGAATTTTTCTGTCCGCTTGCAGAGCCAAAGGCAACTCCTGACTTTGCTGAGGTTTGTTTAATTTCCTTATTTTGATTTGGAGGAACCATGATGTCAAGACCCCAAATCGGTCTCCAGATGTTCTGTATGCTGCTGTGGCAGAAATCTGATATTTGAGAATCTAAACTGTGACCACATCATCAAAACTGGTCCAGACAATGACTCACACATCAGGCCCAGGGAGCAGAACGAGCGATGAAGATGCAGGCAAATATGTAGAAGAAATGTAGCTGGGTAGGAAATGAAAGACTGGGATCAAACCAAGGCTGTGCAATTACGGCTAAACAGATAAAACCACTTATCTGGTATGTATTAGGCTTATGATCGTAATCATCAGGATTCGGATCATACAAGGGGTTTTGCATGTTTACTATGAATCACACACACACACACACACACACGCAGGTTACATCAGTGCTGACCGTAGTGTTTTTTACCGTCCACCCATGGTTTTCATCTATGAAAGTCAGCATGAACAGACCTGAAACTTGCCTCGGATATGGAATACATCAAAGTACACGTCGTGCTTGGAAAGCCCTGACCGGATTACCACTGAACAAAAACCATAACATGACGTTCACCGTAACTCGGGAAAGTTTTACGTCTCCGCAAGAAATAAATAACAAGCAGTGACAGCTCGGATGGGAGGAAAAACACGCACGAAAGGTAAATATTCAAATCCTGCGACACGCGATGTGTACATGGGCTAAACACGTGCAAACACAATTATTTGCCTCCATATTTGGCATCCCCGCGTCAACATCTTGACCCCTCTCGGAAACTCCAGTGGAGACAACATTTGGATGTTGCTAATGTTGCTGTAATATTCATTGTTCTCACACACTGCTAATGTGGGCAGCCCCAGGTCAGATCTCAAGCCTTCGAATGCCCCATACCGCCTCTGTGCTGTGGTTGTTAACATGATCAGAGCCACTAATGTGGTGATTCTACCAGGCGGGTTAATCTGTACTAATGCAGTCTCTTAACAGCCATCTGTGGTCTCCAACGCCAACTGTAAAGCCTTTCAGCAAGGCACTGTGCTGCATTCAGTGCCCCAGCAGTCAGTCCTCCATTACGCAGAGGGATTGGGTTTATTATTCAACCAGAGAGAGACCAGAGCAGCCGTGTCAGATGGAATCCATTTAGATTTTTTAAATGCAAATACCACTGACGTGCTCATTGTCGAGCTCCCCTTTCAGGCACGACCACACAGATGTCTTGATTGTGGAAAGTTTTTTAAGGAGAACTCTCAAAACAAACAGGAGCTGCAGGTCAAAATGTGCAGTGGCCACGGTCAGGTACTTTTTTGACACTTTGACCCCTTCGGTGCCCGTCTGCTTTGACTTGTGTGAGTTGTTTTTAGGCTTCAAGCTTTTCTGCGAATGATATTTCTGAAATCTGTGACAAACCTAATTCTCTCGGTCTGTGCATCCCTCTCCACCTCTTTCTAACTCACTTCAGCCAAAAAAACGAAACCCTCTGGACGGTGACATCAGCCAAGGTCATTGGTCCGGTTATCCCCCGTAATGTTTCCACGCTGCAGTTAAATCGGTTTGCACGCTGTAATGGAGGCCGGCTGAAAGGGTGCAAAGCTTAATTACTTGGAAGATGATAATTTGTTTAATCAAGTGATTGGGTGGCAGAGTGGGATTGCCTTCATAACAGCCACCCTCCAGACGCAGCAGCAGCAGACACAGGAGCCTCTTGGATTTCCAAACGGCTTCTGTAGGGCCTTTCAGATTCATCAAAATGAATTAAAAAGCGGACGCGAAAACAATGAGAGGTCATTAGAAGCCTTAAGCGGTGCTACTTCATATCCTGTTGACTGTCTGGGCCAACTTTCAGCCTTTTGACTTTTTGTCTGCCTCCAGAGATTTGTAATTTACTGGTATTGCTAGAGGTTTCTGTGGACGAGGATGGATCACAGCAGTAGAAGTTCAGAACTAACTTTGTAACTACTCTGACTAGAGGGGGACTCTGGGTTTGTTTTGTGCATGTGACGTCTACAACGGCAACAGCTGTGTGTGTCATTTACACAACGCAGACACACTATTTACCTCACGAAGGCAACTGCTCAGTCGACAAGCTATAATCCAGGATCTCCAGAAAAAACATCACTGTCTTACATCGATGGATTATCAGTTAACGACCCAGAATATCATCTGTTCTGCTGTACCTTGCACATGTCTCTGAGCTTCCTGGAATGTTCCGATTGTTTTATAATTTTGTTTCATGCATTTTTAATGCCACTGCTACGCTTTTCCGAGCTCTGAAACACATCAAAGATCTGAGACATGGTTTTTGTCGTCTCGATCGTGTCATCCTAATGAAATCCAAAGCTCTCTTTCCATGCGAGCGTGGCAGGAAGAGCTGCCCATCTTCCCATCATCTTATCTGCATCGGCATCCAGTGCCAGAAACTCCATTGAAGTTGCCTGTTTGAAGATGATCACTGACTGTCGCAGCCTTTGCTGTTTGTTTCGTGTGGTCGCACTTTTCCGTGTGACTTGGTGACACTATAAGTCTTTATGACGGGTTTTGTTAGACCGAGCCGGAGACATGTGTTGCCTGGTGGGTTCCAGTAGTGGCTCATCTTTATTGTGGGAGGAACGACCGCAACCTCTGTCGGCCAGCTTTCATGGTATATCGCTGTCTGTTTTCACTTAGGGGCTCAGTCTTCAAAGTTTCTGCGTGCCCGTACGATCTAGTAAGACTTATTACTTCATTTCACCAATTGTGTTCAAAGGTTCCAGCGAGGAGTCAAAATGCTGTCTCAGACTTTTGATGTTAACAGGACAAACCCTCGTTTAAAACCTTTCCATTCTCAGTAAGGAGCTACTTCGGGGTGGAGCGCCAGGCAGCCAGCATCTTGTGTTGTTTCAAGACCTTTCAGGAAAGCCAGACTGCCGTCTTCGTAAAAACCACACATTCTTGTCGAATTACAGCACTGGGAATGAATTGGCAATGGCTGTGTTATGAGCAAAGGAGCCGAGGTTTGGCCAAGACATTAAAACCCATTTTTAGCTGCAAGAGTTGTGTTAGCGATCGTTGCGCTTAATCCAAGAGGATGAGCGCTTTTTTTTTTTTTTTTTTTTCTGAGACTCAACCTCTTCCAATTTTGTTCTCTTTTCCATTGATAGTCTTGAAATATTGGCGCTCGCGCACAGTCCCAGTTTATTCTGCCACAAGTCATTAAATATTGAAAATGCAGTGGATGTAGTGGTAGTACACGGCCTATTTTGGTTGCCAGAATTTAATTATTTACCAGGCTGGAACGTGAATAACAGGGAACGTGAATTGCCTCAACTTTTCGCTGCAAATCTAGAAAAAATATCAAACGCGCACCTCAATTGTGGTCTTTGTGAGAGAGAGGTGCGATCGCATTTTAATCTGGCAGAGTGTAAAAAGCAGACAATACACAGAAGGGCCCTTTCAACCACGGACTAAACATTCCAACATGTAACGCACCCTGGAGGATATGGTCCAGAACCATGTGAGTTGTTTACTCATATTTGTGAGCTTACTTGTGGGCTCTCTGTAGTTTGCTTGATAAGAGAAGAATGCATTTATCGCCGCGCAGCTGGCATGCATATGTTAAACATGGAAACATTTTCTTCTCCCCTTTGTTGCGCCTGTTTCAACAAGTAAGGGGACCGAGCAGAAGGAGCCGAGGTGTTCTCTCAGACGTTTCCTATTCGTCCCGCGCACACGTTGAAATGCGTTTTGATGCCTTTTGGAGAATAACAAGTAGAACCGAAACAGAATCCGGCTCGGTGCGTTCAAGAAAAACTACAATTTAGAACCAGAAAGAAATAGTAGTGCGTCGTCCTTGTTCTTGTTCGATGAATACTCGCCATCATAATGTACTTTGTTTACTTCCTGTCTGCGTTCACCTCCATGCGGCGTGCGGACCGATCCGCTGCCTCTGTGAGGACTCTGGCATTTGCTCACCTTGCAGTCTTCGAGCACGCCAAACTCAATTTCGTTGCGACCGCCCTGCTGACCTAAGTGCCGGAGATCTGAGGCGTTCTCTGGTCGCAGCAGATTAATCTTCATCTTATCCCAGCCGTACCTCAAATGACTCCCGGACACCGTTAATCCGGGCAGGTACTTGTGCCGGAGCGGATGTTTTGACTAAATAATTTAATGAAGTGAAGTATACTTACCTCAAACGAAGTGCAAACGACTGCGCTGTTTAGGTGAATCTTCATTAATTTGCAAGATCCAACAGGTTTATGGATGCATATTATTGGTGTAATAATCAACCCCAGTATTTGGCTCAAAGGTGCCATGTTGGTGGTCCCTGCAGTAATTAAGCATATCCTTTTGTAACACTGCCAAGAAATCCTTGAATTGGGAGGAATGCCATTGTTTGAGTTTGTTAGGAGGCTCTTTTGGCTCGGGGCCTTGATGCGGACCGGAGCATAAACGCGTGTTTGCTTGTAGACCCTACACTGAGCCCTGCATCTCTCCTCATGCACCCATAATTAGACAGTGTCATTAATGTGCAATTACATGAGTCATCTTAGCCCACACTGGATCTGTTGACTGTAGGGTCTCAAAAACACACTCTCTGTTGCTGGGATTTCCAACTTGCTGATGTACGAGTTCTCTACTCTGCTCGACTCATCGACGATTTGCCCAACAGTTCCTGGGCAGGCTAAAAAAGGAGCCCTTGCTGTAATTCAATCATAGTTGAGACTCCACAGGTCTGTTTTTCAGGAACTTTGAACCTATTTTAAGGCCACAACACCACCACACACTTCTCAAATGTGTCGAGACCTTTCGCCACCCTTTACATTCAGCCCCACACCCTATAGGAGGACTCAGAGCCTGTGTGGAGTTTTTATCCCGAGAGATTGAATGGTGAGATCGCGTTTCAAATGCTTCGGAGCTTTAAATGAACCGAACTCACGTCGTGATGTTGGATTTGATTCTAAATATGCATAATCACCTTGAATGGTCGGCATCGCGCTGACATTTTCTGCGAAGGATTTGCGTCTTATTTTGACACCGGCGATGACCTAAATATCTGCATTGGTCGTCCTACAAAATCAGGAGCCACGGTGGTCGGGCTAGATTAGTGCCAGATGATAAAACTCCTTTTAAATATTCTTCTCTTCACTGCGTCTTGCTGTGGAAGCAGTAATTTAAACGAGCGCTTATGTCTCAATCAGTATCCCACTGTACTTTTCGGAGAGTTCGACTTCGGTGTCCGATCCAATCAGAATAATGCGACATAAGTTGTGAATTATTTGAAACAATCCTAACTTTCATACAAACGATGTCACCGTGGTCCTGGCGCGGAGCGTAAAACTCACCCCGTGGGCGATCCCACATACTTACACCACGGCGTTTTTCATGCTCCGAAAGGTTTATACGCCAGGTTTATTATTTTGCGGACACGAGCAGATGTGTCCTGCGGTCGCCATCTGTTTCATCTCGCACAGCGAGCCGTCAGAAGTGAGGCGCAGTGTCGTTAAAGTGGCCGGCTCCTCTCACTCTTTCATCTCGTTTGATTGTGTTTATTTATGTGCATTGTGTTACATCTCTGCTGATTCATCAACCCCCGTCCTTTTATTATGCTTGCAATATTAATATCTCTCACTGAAAGGATAATTACAGCAAATGTTGTAACAGCAAAACAACCGCCACCGCCGCCGCCATCTCCTCTCTGGAGCGACTTAATCCTCTGCAGGGTTCTGTTAGTGTCATGCTGCAGTTCCTATTCTTAATTTATTACCAATCTTGGATGCGGAGCCACGCCATAAATTTGGAAGCTCCACCCTTCATTCAAATCAGTTCACAAACGTGAAGCAATCCCAACGTTGGCTTTTGTAAAATGAGACTTAAACATTGACCGCCCTCTTTACAGCTTGTTGACACACACACACACACACTCTGACCGGATGCTCTAGTTAGTGTCACGACAAGAACATCTCACTGCACACACACATACACTCGCTGCTGGTCTGGATTAGTGCTCAATAATGGGATCAGAGATCACCACCTGTCGCTCTCCTCCCATCATCTCATCCCTCCTTGCCTATTCCTTCCATTTGTCTGTTGCTTACATGGTTACTGTCCTCCGCATCCGTCTCACCTCCAATTTTCTGCCGGCGGTAATGCGTGTGACTCTTTTCATTAACCTTGCTCACCGTCTTGGCTCCCTTGCTGTCTTTAAATAGCCCACAAATGATGCTTTTTTTTTCTGGGAGTGATTACTTTCTCTTTGCCCGTAGCGTCCACTCACACTCGTTTTTTCCTTTCTCTGTCGTTCTCCCTCCGTACGCGTGCCTTCCTCGTCCATCATCCTCATCATTGGATCCACCCCTCACACTATCTCCCCGTGGACTGCCTGCCACCTCCCTGGAGTCCAAATCCTCTTAAGGAAGGGGTTTGGATAGGAATTCAATCGCTGCGCCACGAGGATGGAATCAGATCAGCCAACAAAGCAGCAAAATCGTTCTCCTCCCGCTCGGCCCTCCTAGCGTGCTCCCATCCCATATGCCTCTTTCCCCTCCTATGGCTTTAATCTGGGGTGATAAAGGCCTATTTGTCGGAGCCAGCAGCAGTGAGAGATTGGCGTCCTGGCTGGAGGAAATTGGCACATTATCATTCTGCTGCCCGCTGATAAATGGAAGCGCATAAATGGCCATATGTAATAACAGACATAAAAATCTGAATGATGTGATCATAAACTTTGCCTATCTGCATTCCCACTCCTGGAGCTTTATGTTTGAACTCCGATCGTCCATCACCGTACCACCCGTCACAGAGAGCCAGAACTCCGTGGTTCCATAAATGATTTGCGCCCCGGTGGAGGAGATTCGTCCAAAATTCCTGCATCCGTGTTTTATAAGTGTAGTTTTTATGTTACGATGAAGACACTGACTGACCTTCGACCCCGTGATCCTCAGGAGACCTCTCATGTTGCGGTGTTAATAATCTGGCAGTCAAGATCTCGTGGGGTCTGACCTGACAGATTGCTTTGAGACTTGGACGGAGAATAGAGTCCTCCAAACTCAGATGTGTGTACGTGTATATAAACTGGCAACTAGTTACCCCATCCATACGGGCAGGAACGCATGTACGTGTCAAAACACAATCTGCAGGGCTCACACACACCTTGTCCGTCAGGAAAACACAGCAGCATTTTAGAGGCGGAGCTGATGGAAACCATGGCCTTCCCCTGACGCGGCGTGACGGAGAGATCCAGACGCCGTTTGGTGTGAGTGAAGTGTCCTCTGATACTGAACACTTGAAGATCAGACACCAGCGCCACAAACTGCTGACAAGTCAACTATTCCTCAGAGTGAGATTTGGGGATTTGACCGTAACCAAAAACAGAACCTCTTCACTCCTTTTACAGCGTCGGCACTAAACGTTCCGAAGGCGAATGGACTGCGGCCGACTGGCTTAGGCCGAGGTCCGATGCACATGATCGGAGCTTAATGGCGTTTTCCCCCTCTTGAGCTGCAAACTATGTTGGCGCTATTGTTTGAAAGGCTGAGATTAAAGGTACTGAGTTCAACCCATTCAGCCGCTCGCCTTTATGTTACAACTGACGATGTGTGTGTCAGCGAAGAGGACGATGGAAGGAACACGGAAAGATTTTCCTCTTCACGTTACTCCACAGAACTAATTATGGTTGGAATGATTTTCAATTGATTTTATCTTATATATTTTATTGTTTTTTAAATTATTTTATTGCGTCTCCCTGCATTCTTGTATCCTTTTCCGTGATTTTAACGTGTCATTTATACGACCTGAGCACTGCTACGCTTTATTCTAAGAACAAAGACTGCAAAGTGCAAAGAATGAAAATGAACACGTGCGCTCACACACACACACAGAGACGCAGACACTAAACAAAGCCTAATTATAGTGATAGGGCTCACACACATCGAATTCCAGAGATGTGCGATTTGCTGATGAAGTACCATCAGCGGTGAAGAACACACACTCTGCCTCCATACGTTCATCCGGTTGTGATGACACTTGACTAACGCGTAGTGAGGAGAGATGAGCATCTTTGTCTTTGTGTCCTTCTCTTTTTCACTCTCCCTCCTGCACACACACACACACACACACACACACACTTGAGTCTATACCACTACATTTTTGCACACACACATACATACAGATTCCATTTATGTGTCTAGCAGCAGCACCTGTGTTGATGTGTGGATATTGCAAACCTGAAAGAAAGCATTCATCCCTTTCCAGAGCATTGACTGACAAACCCTCCCTTCCCCCCCAAACACACACACACACACACACTCCCTCCACCCACGTCTGTACATATGCACACTATACGAGGATCGGGTCCACAATGTACAATGTGTGTGCATCCACGTGTTGCAGTTCATGTGTTTATACACTGATATGTGTGCGTGTCTGTGATTTGTATTTGTGTGTGTGCGTGCGTGCGTGTGTGTGTGTTTATGTACTCAAGGCAATGTACTTCAGGGTATGTACTGTATGCCTGTGGCACAGGTGTGTTTATGCTCAGCAGAGGTTCATGTAACACATCACGACGGCCCTCAGGTGGGAGCCACGTGGAGCGTTAGACGTCTATACGTGCTGAATAAAGTTGGCTTTATTTATTCAGAAATATATAAATATCTCTCTCAATACTCTCTACAATACTTCGTTTGAAGTGTTCGCACATTCATGAACACGGAAATTTCCTCTCATTAATCGCTTGCAACTGGAACTGTGGAACTTGAATACACACTCAAGCCAGGTATAGAGCCTTTGTTAAAACTGCAAATGTCACGCTGATAACAAAAGAAAGAAAAGCGGAAAGTTAACGGCGGTTCTTACAGAGGTCGTTGCCAGATTCAGATTTGGCATGACCATGAAACGAAAATTTGTTGAGAGGCAGTATGTCACAGCTGCACTTCATGCTGCCAGACACCAGAGCTCAGCCATTCCAGAAAGCGGCTGGATGTCCAAGTCACATGCCACGAAGTGCAAAACTCCACCAGCAAACTTCCAGTAGCACCGGTAGCTCGCTCGTGTTTGGCTTCTATAATTGGACACTTCCTCAACTTAACCTTTGGCAAAAGAATCTGGCAATGGATAAGGCATCTGAATTTCCTCTTGTTGCCAGAGTGCACGGAAATACACACTTGTTATTTCACACGGGGCTTCCTGACATCACCAGCTGTAGTCCGGGTAACTTTGAACATTCCTGCCAAATCTCCGTATCACTCATTGTCTCCACGCCGGTTGCAATGTTGCGAAAATTGAATCGTTAACGAGGACCCGAGCATTTCTACGCAATCAACAACAAACCCGTCGCCGTCGCTCTCGAAGAAAGTTTTATCTGACCCGACTGAGATCAACGCTGTCCACAAATAAATTCCCAAAACAAAATAATGTTCCGCTCGTCCACCCTCGTCTTCTTGGAAACCCGGTCCAAGGACCCGAGATCAAGAGAAACCTGTTTTCTCTCCTCCTCTCCCCGTCTTCCGCTCTAAGTATTCCTCCGTCCTATCTTTTCAAACTTTGGCAAAGAAATTCCACCTCTGGCAATTCGGTCTGTTGGACCCGGCTAAATCCAGCAGATCTTCAGGTCTGGACCACATGCTATTCATCCAAATCCCACACGCCTGCGTACAGGAAGCGAGAGGCCTGTCGAGCTCGTCCCCGGCCCCGGCAACACACACTTACGTATGCGTTTATGGATTTGCATGTACACATTCCTGTTCACAGAGCAGAGTATTGTATAGCAGGCCTGAAAGATGAGAGTCCTTAAAGTAGGAAGAAGAAGGAGGGGGACGGGCAGCTTCCTGCAATATACAGGCCCGATGTTCTACTTTCACTAATATACACTGCAGCCCTTGGAGAATATCTACAAAGTTAGCAGCGTGGCTATTAATTTCCTTCCCCTGCATAGACGAAAGCCTCCGGTCTGATATAGTCTGCACCTGTGGGCTTAAAGATTATCTAAGTGAGTATTAATGTGACGCAGGACGATGACTGAAAAGGTACAATTTGCTGTTTCCAGGTCGAAAACCGAAATGGGTGCGTGACGAGCTTCCTGTTAAACGATGGGAGCGAATGGAAGAGGGTCACGGAGACCTCTCAGGCGAACGGGGATTTGTCACCATGCTAATGTTGTCCCCGGGTTAAGTGGGCAGAGAATGGATCTGGTAGGCTGCGGGCTTACTCATTTCCCTATAAGATCGGTGGGGACGCGTGAGTTAAAGAGACGGGGATGGACACAGAGGAGCTCTTTTGTCCAGCTGAAGGCTGATGGAGAGCCAAAAGTGGCTATTAATTCAAGGTAGAAAGTGATGATGCATATGAAAATTCTATTTGTGCGTTTCTGTTTGTGTCAGCTGTATTTGCCTGTACCCAAGGCTGTCCTCTACATTTTATTTTTCTCTTTAGCTCACAGTTCGTCAGCCTCAGTCCCTCCGATGGGAGATTTTTTTCAGTAAGGATCGTCGTAAACAGAGTAAAATGGAAGTTTGATTGGGCCTTTTAAGTCTTTGGACATTTTTACATGTGAATAGACGTCCGTATAACTACAGCCTCCTGGATTTGGCCGGTATCGTGCCTTACCCCGTACCATGCCAAGATTCAGTGCTTGGATTTTAACAAACAGGAGCTTGAAAATCCTGAAGGGATTTCCAGGATCCGACTTGTTAAGGCCGAGGTTGTGGCTAAGAGGATTGACAGCAGCGTTGCGGCCTTTGTTTAAGATGGACCGTGTTGTAGAGAGGTCATCTACGGTCCGGGTACCCCTGGAATGTGAGGAGAGTAAACCTGTAAATATGCAGGTCTGATGTTTAATTGCAGCGAAATGCCTTCAATACAGGAAGCGGCGTTCGCTTTTTAACCAAATGCTTCTGCTGGAGTGCGTAATTATTTGCGAACATTCTGTTTTCTTATCTCTCGCCCGCACGGCTGCCGGCCCGCGCGTGTTCATGTGTGCGTGGAGTCCATTTGGAGCTGCGGTAAGTGCTCGTGCCTTTTGAGTGTGATATGGGCTATGCTATCATTTCCTGCTAAATGGAGAAACCCCAGATTGTTCCCATGCTGCGCCTTAGTGCTTTCGGGTTATTGGAGTCTTTGCGATACAGAACATGAAACCTGTTTTGTATAAGGCACTTAAATCTCTCTCTCTCCTCCGTTCGGCTAAGCTCAAGGTTTTCTCTTAAGCCTCATATTTCTTCCCTGTCTGGAGGGAAGAAAGCTGCTGTG